>JXCR01144832.1:98140-125764 GCA_002079205.1 Phalaenopsis hybrid cultivar | reverse complement strand
CTCATCTCTATGTATAAGCTATGTATTCTCCATTTCTTTTCCCTTAGTGAAATATTTGATTGATTCCCTCCCGTGGACGTAGATCCAGTTGGATCGAACCACGTAAACGATCTGTGTTTGCTTATGTTCTTTTTCGTCTCATTTCTATGTCAGGAAGTACATATCTCACAACAGTAGGTAACAACTCATCTGATAACGAGCGATAATCTTATTCTTCCTCCCTCCCAACAGTCCTCTTGTCAGACTGTCTCTTGCAGGGGGACGAGGTTATATCAATGGTGCGAACGATCCCTTTTCTCTCACGGTAACATCCCTAGCTTCTCTTTTCGAACAATTTTTCCTCCTTTCCCAGTTCCGATCTAGGTATATTTTTCTTCTTCTTGTTTGGTTTCTTTTTTCTTTTGAATGAGGTTTGACTTCCCATCATATGGTTTGGAGGAACAATGAGATCTTCATCACCATGTGTTCTTGTTTCCATGCTTTGGATTCAAATTTCATGACTGCTGTTGTTTAAGATTATGGCTTCCGATTATTGTAACTTTATTGTTGATAGCTTTTGTTGGGCATGAATTCTTTCCGACCTTGTCTTCACAGTTTAATGTTTATATATTGTAATTTTATTGCTGTTTGTCCGATGCTCTACATTTGATTCATCTTTGTTTAGTGGTGCGGTGTGGAGAAATTCTATGGCAGGCTGCAGTTTGAACGAGCTTTAAGATAAGATCAAAATTTATTATTTGCAGCTTAACAACCGTAAATCCAACGCTAATATTTAGAACATTTGCTTGTATGTATTGTACTGTATGTACATAAAATTTCTTATGCAATTGTATGTATCTTAATATTTTACAAGTATGTACATATATATTTACATATATATCTTAATATTTTCAAGTATGTGCATACATTAATGTGAACACCTGTCCAATATGACAAATTAAGAGCTATTTAATAACTTTATTTTTTACCAATAAGCCATAACCAAATGTACCAAACATCATTAAATATGAATTAACAAAGGAAGACTAGAAAAATGTAGGGAATCTTCCATAAAATATTACAACAACAATCATGTGAGTCCAACATTGTCAGCGCTAACAAACAACTTGATTTAATCATATCTCATTAACATGTAAAGATCTTTTGTTTATTAAGTTCAATAATGCTAACATTTTTTTTCATAAAATAATATGGAAATTTTTAACAATTACAATATATAACTAAGTTATGGCGATTAACTTCTTATAATTGGCTTTATCTTGGCTCAACGTGTGCATTTCTTTAATGTTCCAACTATAGTAAGCACATTAAAAACATTATAACATTTTGGATTATAGGAATCATTATAGTTGGACAGACTTTCATTCAACAATGCATGAGTTGTTACTATGGGCTCAATATCAACATGAGCTAACTTGGTTAGCTTGATTGTTAATATTAGAATGCACGCTACCGTTATTCCGTTATCGCCACCCCACCTTCAGTCGATGGGGCACTACAAGAAGTTGAAGAATTTACGTCGGATATGTCAGATGTAAATCGGTTATGGCTAATATGAAGATATTTTAGGGTGATCGTCTTTTTTGCATTTGATTTATTTCTAATTTTTTTTTTTTTTTTTTTTGGCGGATAAGATGGGAGTTGGCGATATAGTTTTTTTGTCGGTTTAGCGTTGAAAAAAATTAAATGAAAATTTTTTTGTTGGCTTTGTGTCGGTTGTCTTTGAGGATATGGATGTGTCCGAATTTGGCTTCGGAAAAATCGGGTGTTAATGTAGTGTCGTATTAGTCTCAGATTAGTGGCAAATATTATCGAAAAACGATGCAAAATAATTGTCGTTTAATCGTCGAATTATTGGATGCAAATCAGATGCAAACCTGTAACACAAAAGAAAAAAAATGTAAAAAGCTAGTTACATTTCCACAACCCTCATAATACATATAATCCACAATGTAGCAATATTTTATGTAGTTATAGAAAATAAACATTAACAAGGATTATAGCTCAAGTAAATATCAATAATGCAAAGTAATAGAATGTAAAAAATTTTTCCAAATAATAACAACAAGATAAATCAAAAAATCCAGAGTAAATATTCAGAATAATGCTAAAAATTTAAAAAAAGTAAACANTTTTTTCGTCGATCGTTCTTCTATTTGATTTATATATATATATATATATATATATATATATATATATATATATATATACCATATCAACTTGTATATTTTAGTTCACAACAACTGGTATGAGAGCCAAGTTCGGATCTGATGAAGAATGATGACTGCAGATGAAGTGAAAGTTTCAGGAATCGAGAAATTTCATGGCACAGATTTTGGCTATTGAAGAATGCAGATAGAGTATTATCTTTATGAGAAGAAACTTCATCTTCCATTATTGGGGAAAAGATTTGAAAGGATGGATGAGGTTGAATGAAATTTGTTGGATCGACAAGTTCTGGGGGTTATTCGATTGGCCCTATCGAGGTTCATTGCACACAATGTCATCAAGGAGTGGATGACTGCGGATCTCATGGCAGCCCTGTCAGGTATGTATGAAAAGCTATCGACGAATAACAATGTGTACTTGATGAAAAAGTTATTCACTTTGAAAATGGCGGAATGTTTTTTTTTTGTTGCTTAACACCTGAATGATTTTTATATTATCACGAATCAATTGTCGTCTGTTGAAATTAATTTTAATAATGAGGTATGCGTGCTGATATTGTTGGCATCATTGCCAAATAGTTGGAAAGTCATGAGAATGGCAGTTAGCAGTTCTACAAGTAGATCTAAACTGAAATGTGATGATATTTGTGATTTTATTTTGGCGGAGGAGGTGCACTTAAAAGATTTTAGTGAGATCTCAGGTACAAACAACATTGAATGTTGATTTCAGAGGGAGATGGCAGGACAAAAACTCAATTAGAGGGAGATCAAAATAAAAGTCTGGTCAGTAGGCAACCTGCTGGAATTGTGACAAGGCTGGTCACATAAAGAGAAACTGCAAGAATCACAAGAAGATAAAGAATGATAGCACAAATGTGGTATCTGAAGAAGTATATGATGCATTATTGTTGTTAGTTCATAGTTTTGTTGATGATGGATGTGAAGCGGAGAGTCGGTCTGAGGCACCCATTCCTATTGTTCCACAGACATATGGTGGAGAATCACAGAGCTATGAAGAAATCTTGCAAGATGAAAGTTCGAGCAAGTGGGAGCTGACAGAACTTCCACCAAGGAAGAAGACATTGAACAAAAAGTAGGTGTACCAGGTGAAGACTAAGCATGATGACAATAAGAGGTACAAGGCTAGACTTGTTGAAAAAGGGTTTCAGCAGAGGCGGGATATTGCTCATGCAATGGGAGTTATAAGCAAAGATAAGAGTAACCAAAGAAATAGCTTAGAGGTGCAAGGTTATTTTGACCCTACTGATATGTTGACAGTGTTACTTTTCAAAAACTGAAGTTATGCATAGCTTCAGTTGGTCTTCTGGATCGAAGATAGGGCTTTGAGTTGCAGGGGTGGAGGATTCATGTTTGAAGAAAAGGACGACACCACCAGTGGAGGATATAAGTTTGAGGAAGAAGACGTTGTAGCAGGTGTATCAGTCTCTAAGTGAGAGATTGTTAAGTGTTGAGCCCGATCGCGAATCATCATGATTGCTCCCGCTCCACTATTGTGATACTTGTTCATGCCACTCCGTGGTCCTGATTCGTAAAGAGTCACGCCTCCCTGTTGTCACAAACTATTTCTGTTTCCCGTCTCCTTTAAGTTGCGAACAGAAAAGAAGAAAGTTTTGTAGTCACGTTTTTTAGTTTTTCTTCGGATTTCCACGGGACAAAGAAAGATAAGTGCAAGAAGTAGTTCCTTGCGATGAAGGAAGAAGAAAGAAGAAGAAAAATATTATTCTCCCTTGGCTTATTCATGGTGGCTTGTGGCTGAAAAGAAATAGGATTTATTTCTCTTGTAAGTTTAGCTTCTCCGTGTAAGGTTTCTTCGGTGTATCTAGGTGTAGAGAGAGAAGAAGAGAGAGCAACGAAGTGAGAGATTCCTCTTGTAAGTTGAGGTGATCGACTGGTGTAAATTCCTCAAGTAATAAAATCCTCTGCAACTCTGTGGACGTAGACAATTTGCCGAACCACGTAAATTTGTGTGTTGTTTTCTAGTGTGATTTTTCTCGTTCTATTTTTTTATCTTCGTCAATCGTTCTCTTGTTTGATTTATATATATACCACATCAACTAGTATATCTTAGTTCTCAACACCCTCACCTTCTTCTCTGTGGTTTACCTCCACATCTCAAAATTAGTCTGTTCAATGGTGGATTGGTTACCACCACTCCAAGTTGCTATCATGTTTTAACTTTGTCTCTAGCTCTGTGTGTCTTGAATGTGCTCATGCTCCTTCTATATAATTAAAACCAATTATTAATTGATATTTTACATGCATAATGTAAGAAAAATGTAGAAAATCAAATTTCTTAACTTACATTGACATGTCAAGAGAGGTTGGTGTTGGAAGGGCAAAACTTGATGAGACACCAACATGGTCANTTTTTTTATATAATTATAATATAACTTTTGTTATTTACAGCTATAATTTCTGGTCCCAATACCACATAATTTCTATATTTTTCAGCACCGTTACTTTTTGGTTGGCAGTTGTGTTGTCAGTCATGACTCCCTTGAGCCCGCTGAGTGCATGTCTTGCAGCGCGGGATCGAGTGGTTCGACACATGAGGTTAATTTCAGGTTATTTATATAAAACTGTTTTAATCTCGATGTTTATAGAAGTGACAAAAAAATCTACGACTATTTTGACATTCTAACTCTAACAGTTCTTTGTGGATTATTTCAGTCTCAATTTAAGACCACCAATTAGCTAATATTTTTTTCCTTCACTCCAACTAATATTAATTTCAAGTGAAATATTATTCATTACCAAGAAAACTATTAAAAATTCATCTCAAATCATCATTTGATGGATGCATTATTTTTTTTTTTAATTTGGGCATCTAAAAAATGACAAATGATTTTTCTATAATTTGTTTGAAATTATGAAGTGTTTTTTTATGTTTATGTTAATTTAAATAATTGAAAAGTTTAAATAGAATTTTTAAGAATGGAGTAAAGTGTCAAAAGTAGTCTCTTGACCATTTACAGAGGAACATTTTAGTCTCAGTCTATAGAAGTGTCAAACTAGTCCCCATTCACGTTTAATATGGGTAGAAATGGTCCATATGAGGAACAATTTTAGCCCTCATTAAAAAATTTTGGGGATTAAATTAATATTATCATGTGATAGGACAAAAATGACTCCCTAGACTATTTTGACACTTTTCTCTTTTAAAAATGGTCATATAAATGATGAAATTTGAACATTAATCTACTTGTAATTGTGATTTTTTTAATTGTTAGGCAAATAGCTCACTTGGAACTCAATGATAATTGATGCTTGGTAAGTAATGGGTGATTTGTTTTATGCTCTTGGATTAATTTTATTATGTTATATGCACTTTAGAATTCTTTTTATTATTATGTTTTGGTATTAGTGCAGGATAATGACCTCAGACCATTCTAAGCAGTCCGGAAGTGTCCGACCTCAAATGCAATGTCACGTGTGCCATGCTGTATAATACACCCTCTGTTAAGCGCTGGAGCCCGATTACTATCCCGCTTCTGCCTGTCGCGCCCGATCGCGAATCATCGCGATTGCTTCTGCTCCACTGTCGTGATTCCTGATCCTGACGCTCTCTGGTATCGATTCGCGAAGAGTCACGTCTCTGTGCTGTCGTGAACCGTTCCCGCTTTCCGTCTCCTTTAAGTTGCGAACAGAAAAGAAGAAAGTTTTATAGTCACGTTTTTGAGTTCTTCTTCAGGTTTTCACGGGACAAAGAAAGATAAGTGCAAGAAGTAGTTCCCTGCGATGAAGGAAGAAGAAAGAAGAAGAAAAATATTGTTCTCCCTTGGCTTATTCTTGGTGGCTTGTAGCTGAAGAGAAATTGAGTTTATTTTTCTCTTGTAAGTTTAGCTTCTTCTGTGTATCTCCGTGTAAGGTTTCTTCGGTGTATCTAGGTGTAGAGAGAGAAGAAGAGAGAGCAACGAAGTGAGAGATTCCTCTTGTAAGTTGAGGTGACTGATTGGTGTAAATTCTTCAAGTAGTAAAATCCTCTGCAACTCTGTGGACGTAGACAGTTTGTCGAACCACGTAAATTTGTGTGTTCTTTTCTAGTGTGATTTTTCTCGTTCTATTTTTTTATCTCCGTTAATCGTTCTCCTGTTTGATTTATATATATACCACATCAACTGGTATATCTTAGTTCTCAACACCCTCACCTACTTCTCTGTGGTTTACCTCCACATCTCAAAATCAATCTACTCAATGGTGGACTGATTACCACCACTCCAAGTTGTTATCATGCTTTAACATTCCTCTAACTCTGCGTGTCTTGAATGTGCTCATGCTCCTTCTGTATAATTAAAACCAATTATTAATTGATATTTTACATGCATAATGTAAGAAAAATGTAGAAAATCAAATTTCTTAACTTACATTGACATGTCAAGAGAGGTTGGTGATTGATTGTCCTAAAAAACACTCCAAACAAAAAGGAGCTCAATTGACTTCAAAAACCATTTCTTCATACGCGCTAGGATTGTATTCAGTTGGAAGGGCAAAACTTAATGAAACAACAACATGATCGTACTTAATATCTGGTTCACACACAACATATCCAACCCAATACCAATAAGTGAGTTCAAATCCCTCGTGTTACAAATCCAACTAAACTTCACTGAGTGTTAGGCACACTTGATTTTCATGCTGCACACAACAACATCAAAAACTTATCTTCTGAAAGATACACGAGCAACTGCAACGTCACTTGTATAAATTTCTCTACGCAATTCAACAACTTATCAGTGAACCATTCTCTTCAAGAACACGATCTATTATACATTCATGCTCTCAAATTTTTAATATTCCTTGGGAGCCAACATGTAAAGACATTGGAATTAAGTAGTATGCATGTACATCTTTCTAATTATATTACTAATTAAAAATAATTTTTTTGAGGGTAGATGAGCACTCAAATCTGACAATTTAGTATCTTATTCATTTAATTTCCAACCAATGCNTTACAAATCCAACTAAACTTCACTGAGTGTTAGGCACACTTGATTTTCATGCTGCACACAACAACATCAAAACTTATCTTCTGAAAGATACACGAACAACTGCAACGTCACTTGTATAAATTTCTCTACGCAATTCAAGAACTTATCAGTGAACCATTCTCTTCAAGAACACGATCTATTATACATCCATGCTCTCAAATTTTTAATATTCCTTGGGAGCCAACATGTAAAGACATTGGAATTAAGTAGTATGCATGTACATATTTCTAATTATATTGCTAATTAAAAATAATTTTTTTGAGGGTAGATGAGCACTCAAATCTGACAATTTATAGTACTTATTAGACCATAAATACGATAAATTGAACTCGATTAAGGCACAATTTTTATACTTGCATCAATATGAATTCATGGTCAATAATGTTTGACTTGAAATTAGATTAGAAAATACAAATGATAATGTAGTACTTGGCTTGTCATTAATAGTCCCATTAAGGCGTAGCAACACACTAGTTGGGACATTATTTTAATTATAAAATTCTTTTTTTCTTCTAATTTTTGTAATAATTAAACATATANATATATATATATATATATATATTACAATTGTTTGTACATCACATGTGCGTTTGTCGCAGGGATAAGATGCCAGAGTGGATTAAATACAAAAAATATTAGATTAAATTAAAGTGCTGATAATGTGTTTTAAATTAAATTTTACTTGAAAATTAATCTCAAAGAAATTAGTATAAGAATTTATAATAAATTTTTAAAATTATAATAAATATTTAATGATTAAAAAGTATAATTTTTTCTTAATTAATATTGATACGGTATAGAGGGATTTTCATTATCTGGCATGAATCTCGAGATAATATTTTGAGCAAGAAATATTTAAATATTGATAAAAAGTCATACAGAGCTATGATTTCAGTAAACTTATAGTCAAACTGACAGACTCGATGAGACGGACCTAATAATATTAAAGTTAGTTCAATCCGAGTCAAATCAAGCCCAGATCTAGTGATTAAATCAATCTTGGAAGATTTTCGGACTCATTTAAAATATTAAATGAATGTCGAATTCAGCGAGTTCATTTTCGAATCGAGTTTCTCGACAAGACGAATCCAACGAGATCAAGATTGCTCAATTCTGACATTCTTAAGACACTCAAATGTCTATCAAACGTCATCCGATCGATGGAAGCTCCCCGGACCGCCCGATAAAAATGGTTAATATTTCTGCATTAATTGTACTAAAAACACTATAAATAGACCACCACTGACTGTGGCTGGAGAGAAAACTTGAAAGTTTGAGATAGAGTTTAAGTCTAGCATCATCTATGTCATCGTTAACATTCGTCGACCACGACCGACCGTCGTCGACCACCGCCGACCTCTGTCGATCGTCGTCCGCCACCGTCGACCATCGCTGACCTCCGTGGATTGTGCTCTACTGTCGTCGACCATCGCTGACCTTCGTCGACCACCGCCGACTAGACGTCGCCAGTCAGAGATATAACTTGGAAAGCTATTGATCATTTCCCGTTTGTGGGACAAGGGTCTATGTAATCATCAATTAATAATGGATTTTCGCAATTGGGCAATGCCTCATGATTTTTTCTCTTTATGGGTTTTCTAGGTAAAAAATTTTAGAGTCATCAGTGATTGTTTCTCTTTCATCTATGTGTGTGTGTTAAATTCTCGTACAACGCTAAGACGATAATCTGTTACTCTATCGCAATAGATTTTTCAGCACGCATCAAATACATTTCGAGTTAGAACTTTCTTTTAAGATGACTTTTATTTTTTAATTTTATTTTAGGATTTTTGAAATATTACATTCCGAATAATTGTTTTTTCTATGTTATTTTGCTAAAACATTTTTCTTTTTAAAAAAATCAAGTAATAAATAAATAATTCTTAAATATTTTCATAAAATAAATACTGTTTTAACCGGTTGATTTTTCATCATAAAT
Organism: Phalaenopsis hybrid cultivar; assembly: GCA_002079205.1. Taxonomy (NCBI): domain Eukaryota; kingdom Viridiplantae; phylum Streptophyta; class Magnoliopsida; order Asparagales; family Orchidaceae; genus Phalaenopsis; species Phalaenopsis hybrid cultivar. Next base: position 116,648 of record JXCR01144832.1, on the reverse strand, counting down.
TACTAAGGGCCGCCCAATAAAAGCATTGGCCCATTTATTAAATCATTTTTTTAATGCGACTATCTATTATTTAAAAAATATTAATAAACCTTTTTATTTTTATCGTTTAAGAAAAAAGCCTCATAAAATGTTATTTAAATTATATTATTATTATTAAGTGCATTTTACATACATACCACACAATTCCAAAGTATTTATATATCTATCATCAACTTTTTTTCTATTCACATGCAAATCTTTAAGATGTAAAAAATATCATTATTATTTTTATTATTTAAAAAATAAAATAATTTTGGGATACTAAAATATTATAAATATCAAATATTAAAAACTAAAATAGAAAAATAGAAAAATTTAATGCTTTTTTATTGTTTTTATTATTAGGGGCATTTACAAACATACCACCCAACTAACACCTACACATTCATATTTACATGTATACCACTCAAATTATGAAAAATACCACCTATGAATATGGCTGTCAAAAGAGCTAGTTGTTCTCGAACAGCTCGTGTTTGACTCGTTAAGAGGTTCCTGTTCAGCTCGTTCGCTAAGTTAACGAGTCAAACACGAACAACATAAAGAAAAATTTGTTAGTTCATGTTCGGCTCATTTTAGCTCGAAATACTACTAATAACCTGATTAGGGTTGTCAAAATTACTCTTTGTTTGTGAACGACTTGTGTTCGGCTCGCTAAGTAAACGAACACGAACACATTTTTTAAGCTCGAAATACAAACGAGCCAAACACGAACAGAGCCTAGGCCCGCTCGTGTTCGGCTCGTTTACACCCCCTACCTATGAAGGTGTTCTATATAAATAACAAATTTTGAGTATTAGACATGCNATATATATATATATATATATATTACAATTGTTTGTACATCACATGTGCGTTTGTCGCAGGGATAAGATGCCACAGTGGGTTAAATACAACAAATATTAGATTAAATTAAAGTGCTGATAATGTGCTGTAAATTAAATTTTACTTGAAAATTAATCTCAAAGAAAATAGAATAAGAATTTATAATAATTTTTTAAAATTATAATAAATATTTAATGATTAAATAGTATACTTTTTTTCTTAATTAATATTGACACGGTACCGACGGATTTTCATTATCCGACATGAATCTCGAGGTAATATTTTGAGCAAGAAATATTTAAATCTTGATAAAAAAGTCATATAGAGCTTTGATTTCATTAAACTTATAGTCAAACTGATAGACTCGATGAGACGGACCTAATAATGTTAAAGTTAGTCCAATCTGAGTTAAATCAAGACCAGATCAAGTGATTAAATCATTCTTGGAAGGTTTTCGAACACATTTAAAAAATCAAACGAATGTCAAATTCAGCGAGTTCATTTTCCAATCGAGCTTCTCGACAAGATGAATCCAACGAGCTCAAGATTGCTCAATTCTGGCATCGTTAAGGCACTCAAATGTCCATCAAACGCCATCCGAGTTAGGGAAGCTTCCCGGACCGCTCGATAAAAATGGTTCATGTTCATACATTAATTGCACAAAGAACAACATAAATAGAGCCCCACCCTCTCATGAGGAGGGAGGCTGGATATAGAACTTGAGGCTTTGAGATAAAGTTCAAGTCTAACATCATCTCTTCTATCGTTAACTTTCGTCGATCAACACCGACCGTCGTTGACCATCGCCAACCTCTGTCGATCATCGTCAGCCACCGTCGACCACCGCTGACCTCAGTCGACCGTGCTCAATTGTCGACGACCACCGCTGACCTCAGTCGACCGTGCTCAATTGTCGTCGACCATCGCTGACCTTCGTCGACCACCGCTGACTAAACGCCGTCAGTCGGAGATATAACTTGGAAAGCTATTAACCATTTCCCGTCTGTGGGAGAAAGGTATATGTAATCATCAATCAATAGTGTATTTTCACAATTAGGCAAGACCCTGTAGTTTCTTTCCCTTTCTGGATTTTCCAGGTAAAAATTTCTGGAGTCATCACTGCTTGTTTCTCTTTTATCTGTGTGTGTGTTAAATTCTCGTACAACGCTAAGACGATAATCTATTACTCTACCGACGCAGATTTTCTAGCACGCATCAAATACATTTTTTAAGATGACTTTTATTTCTTTTAATTTTATTTTATTATTTTTGAAATATTTACATTCCGAATAATTGTTTTTAATGTTATTTTTTAAAACATTTTTCTTTTTTAAAAAATCAAGTAATAAATAAATAATTCTTAAATATTTTCATAAAATAAATACAGTTTTAACCGGTTGATTTTTCCATCATAAATTACTAAGAGCCGCCCAAATAAAAGCATTGGCCCATTTATTAAATCATATTTTAATGCGACTATCTATTATTTAAAAAATATTCATAAACCTTTTTATTTTTATCATTTAAGAAAAAAGACTCATAAAATGTTATTTAAAATATATTATTATTTTTATTATTATTAAGTGCATTTTACATACATGCCACACAATTCCAAACTATTTATATATCTATCAGCAAATTTTTTTCTCTTCACATGCAATTCTTTAAGAAATAAAAAATATTATTTTTATTTATATTATTTAAGAATTAAAATAATTTTGGGATACCCAAATATTATAAATATCAAATATTATAAACTAAAATAGAAAAGCAGAAAAATTTAATGCTTTTTTTATTGTTTTTATTATTTGACATACCACGCAACAAACACCTAGGCATTCATATTTACATGTATACCACTCAAATTATGAAAAATACCACCTATGAATAAGGCTGTCGAGGGCTCGTTGTTCGAGAGCAGCTCATGTTCGGCTCGCAAAGAAGCTCGTGTTCGGCTCGTTCGCTAAGTTAACGAGCCCAACACGAACAACACGAAGAAAGATTTGTTTGTTCTTGTTCGGCTCATTTGGCTCGAAATACTACTAATCACCTTATTAGGGTGTTAAAACAACTCTTTGTTTGAGAACGGCTTGTGTTCGGCTAGCTAAGCAAACGAACACGAACACCTTATTTGAGCTCGAAATATAAACGAGCTGAACAAGAACTGAGCCTAGGCTCGCTCCTGTTCGGCTCGTTTACACCCTACTTATGAAGGTGTTCTATGTAAATAACAAATTTTGAGTATTATACATGAAAATATATAAAAATTGTATGGTAACTATGTAAATTTTTCTTATTATTATTATTATTTTGGAAGGTAGCGTTACTCAAAATATTGTCACATACGTCTCAAAAAGGGCCCACCACGCAGCACAAATGGACCCCACCCGCATGCCTACACGCCACCGCCGATCCCAATTCCCAAACCCTCTCTAACTAATTATATCAAACAATTAAAAAATTACATAAATATACAAAAGTAAGTGACGCTGTGGGATTCTCAGCTACATCAGCAAGCCCTCATCTTCGGCTCTCTCCACGTTCCCTCCCATTTACAATTTATGCAAAAAAAATAATTGCATAAATCCCCAAAAGGTTATTTATGTAAATTCGATAAAAATTTAATTAAATTGGAAATGCTACACAAAATAGCTTTAAAGAAATGGTTTTTACAGGTTAAAAATGTACAGTAGTAAATAATGAGAGCATGAGATTTACAGAAAGAACCGAGTGATAAACTCAAATTATGAATTCCACCTGCTGACTTCTCTGGATGTGGCGAGACGGAACAAGATCAATGGGAAGGAACACAGATACAAAGTTTACATTTTTGGTAGATATGTAAATATTTATATATAAATATGTTTAAAGAGTCTGCACAGAAAAGAAAAGAAGAGGAGAAAAAAAAATTGCCTTCTTGCATGCTTCACAATCCTCTAATTTACAAGGGCTGAATTCATTTACTCTTTTTGCAAACTTGATTATTCCCAATAACCCTTATGTTGGTGGCCTGAAAAGGATCCTTATTCCCACAACAAATAGAAATGAAGAAAAAGAACATCTATGGCGATTCAAAGGACTTAGTTTGGAGAGCAACGTGGATGGAAAGGGTTGAATTTGAGAAAGAGATGGAGAAGAAATACGAAAATGTGGATTTGTAGAAGGAAAAGATTGAATTTTGAGATGGATAATGGATGAATCGATTGATCTTGTTACTGAACCATGGCGAGGAAAGAACCTGCGGACGGCGCTGCCGATGTTGTCGGCACTTTTCCGGTTGAATTTCCGCCTCGAGAACTGGCTGCACCTGCTCCGACAGCTTGCCGTTGGAATTGTATCTCATACCTCAGTTTACCGTCTTCCTCGTCGTCATCTTCATCTTCATCTTCGTTATCTTCATCTTCATCTTCGTATTCATGGTTGATAGTGTCGCTGTCTACGGTCTCTCCGCCGCCTAGCTTGTCAAACTCGTTTGCAACTCGGTGTGGTAGATTCTGCTGTCCCATCAGTTCTCTAACGATGTCTTCTGGCTTCATTGCAGAAGAAAAAAAAAAGTATGAATCAAACAATATTTTATGATCAGAAACAGAAATGCTGATCGATAGTTTGAAAAATAGTTACCTTTTTCATGGCGGTAGAGCTGCCCCTGTTTGGGGCTCCTCCAAAGAAAATTTGAGGAATGCCGGTGCCATTGCTTCTTGCTATCTGAATGCCGCTACTCTCATGATTTCCCCCATCACTGTTTCTCAGTGTGTTTGGGGTTTTCTGAACTTTATTGCTCTCCTTCTCCGGTAGAACACTTAACTGCACTTGAGTTTGAAGAGATTCCCCAATCTTTTGATTAATGGCTAGCTCCTGCTGCTGCTGCGCCGCAATTCCAGAAGGGACTGCTGCGGCGCCACCAAAGAGCTGTTTTTTACGGTAAAGCGCGTCGAGCTCGTGAAAATAAGGGCATGTTTTGGCGTCCTCTGGTCGCTTTTTGTTGCTCTCCTTCACCTTTTTGAAATACTTGTTAATGTTCTCCCACTTCTCCTTGCATCTCTTTGAATTCCTGTTATAGCCAAGCCGCTTCATTCCCAGCGAAATCTCCTCCCAAAGTGGCCCCTTTGGCCCTGATTCAAGATACCTCGATTCCAGCCCGCTGCGCAGCTTGATTAATNCCACTTCTCCTTGCATCTCTTTGAATTCCTGTTATAGCCAAGCCGCTTCATTCCCAGCGAAATCTCCTCCCAGAGTGGCCCCTTTGGCCCTGATTCAAGATATCTCGATTCCAGCCCGCTGCGCAGCTTGATTAACGCGAGAACCTCCATTTTCGGCCACCTTGATGACGAAGAAGACGGTGAGATTGCGTCCAAACTTGATCCGACACCCATTCCATCAGCCATCTCGGACATCGCAGCCGCCGGTTCTGAAGAAGATGTAGCCTGGTTAAGCACAAGATCGTTTNAAATTTTAAAATTATAATAAATATTTAATGATTAAAAAGTATAATTTTTTCTTAATTAATATTGATACGGTACAGACGGATTTTTCTGGCACGAATCTCGAGGTAATATTTCGAGCAAGAAATATTTAAATATTGATAAAAAGTCATCCAGAGCTATGATTTCAGTAAACTTATAGTCAAACTGACTGACTCGATGAGACGGACCTAATAATATTAAAGTTAGTTTAATCCGAGTCAAATCAAGCCCAGATCTAGTGATTAAATCAATCTTGAAAGATTTTCGGACTCATTTGAAATATTAAACGAATGTCGAATTCAGCGAGTTCATTTTCGAATCGGCCTTCTCGACAAGACGAATCCAACGAGATCAAGATTGCTCAATTCTGACATCCTTAAGACACTCAAATGTCTATCAAACGTCATCCGATCGATGGAAGCTCCCCGGACCGCCCGATAAAAATGGTTCATATTTCTGCATTAATTGCACTAAAAACACTATAAATAGACCACCACCGACCGTGGCTGGAGAGAAAACTTGAGAGTTTGAGATAGAGTTTAAGTCTAACATCATCTATGTCATCGTTAACATTCGTCGACCACGACCGACCGTCATCGACCACCGCCGACCTCTGTCGATCATCGTCGGCCACCGTCGACCATCGCTGACCTCCGTGGATCGTGCTCGACTGCCGTCGACCATCGCTGACCTTCGTCGACCACCGCTGACTAGACGTCGTCAGTCGGAGATATAACTTGGAAAGCTATTGATCCTTTCCCGTTTGTGGGACAAGGGTCTATGTAATCATCAATCAATAGTGGATTTTCGCAATTGGGCAATGCCCCATGATTTTTTCTCTTTATGGGTTTTCCAGGTAAAAAATTTTAAAGTCATCAGTGATTGTTTCTCTTTCATCTATGTGTGTGTGTTAAATTCTCGTACAACGCTAAGACGATAATCTGTTACTCTACCGCCGCAGATTTTCCAGCACGCATCAAATACATTTCGAGTTAGAACTTTCTTTTAAGATGACTTTTATTTTCTAATATTATTTTAGGATTTTTGAAATATTACATTCCGAATGATTGTTTTTTTATGTTATTTTGCTAAAACCTTTTTCTTTTAAAAAAAATCAAGTAATAAATAAATAATTCTTGAATATTTTCATAAAATAAATACTGTTTTAACCGGTTGATTTTTCCATCATAAATTACTAAGGGCCGCCCAATAAAAGCATTTGCCCATTTATTAAATCATTTTTTTAATGCGACTATCTATTATTTAAAAATATTAATAAACCTTTTTATTTTTATCATTTAAGAAAAAAGCCTCATAAAATGTTATTTAAATTATATTATTATTATTAAGTGCATTTTACATACATACCACACAATTCCAAAGTATTTATATATCTATGATCAACTTTTTTTCTATTCACATGCAAATCTTTAAGATATAAAAAATATCATTATTATTTTTATTATTTAAAAAATAAAATAATTTTGGGATACTAAAATATTATAAATATCAAATATAAAAACTAAAATAGAAAAATTTAATGCTTTTTTATTGTTTTTATTATTAGGGGCATTTACAAACATACCACCCAACTAACACCTAGACATTCATATTTACATGTATACCACTCAAATTATGAAAAATACCACCTATGAATAGGGCTGTCAAAAGGGCTCGTTGTTCCCGAATAGCTCGTGTTCGACTCGCTAAGAAACTCGTGTTTGGCTCGTTCACTAGGTTAATGAGCCAAGCACGAACAACACGAAGAAAGGTTTGTTCGTTTGTGTTNGAGGAGGATGAAGTGTTGGAAGAGAAGCTGATTCCTACAACAGCGGCGGGAGTGGATATCTCCAGAAGGGGCTGAGATGGTGGAGCTGGTGCGGCAACTGGTGGTGGTTGAGATCTGGTAACCGGCGGCGGCGGTGTCATTGTGTNTGGCGGCGGCGCTGATTCTTCCGGTGGAGTGGCGGCAGAGATGGGAGGTTGGATTCCGGTGAACTTCTGTAGGAAGGAAATGATAGCCGCGTCTCTGTTAGCAGCCATGGTGCGTTCTTGAGCCATGAGTTCGTACTCACGATTGAGCCTTGCCATCTCCTGCCTCTTCCAAGCTTCTTCTCGGATCATTCTGTCCTGTTCACGCTTCTCAATAGTTTCTAAGAACCTCTGTTGCATCGCCTCCTGGCGCTCCATAACTTGCTTCATCAATCCATCAAAGAAAGCTATCATTTTTCGGCTGCCCCCAGGCCACCCCTCCCGTTTCCTCTTCCTACCGCCATCATGGAGCGCGCCGAGCCCGCCTTCCTCCGTATTCTCGCCATCGGATTCCGACGCGGAGGAGGATGAAGTGTTGGAAGAGAAGCTGATTCCTACAACAGCGGCGGGAGTGGATATCTCCAGAAGGGGCATAGATGGTGGAGCTGGTGCGGCAACTGGTGGTGGTTGAGATCTGGTAACCGGGGGCGGCGGTGTCATTGTGCTGTCGGAAGGGATGGGGAAAGAAGAGGATGGTGTTTTATGCTGCGAGGCAGCAGAACCGGCAGCTGAAGTGAGGTTTGGGATTAATGTGGTGTTTGTAGGAGAGGGGAATGAGTTTACAGACGTGGTGCCACCAGTGCTGCCATGGAGGGCTTCAAGCTGTGTGAAAAAACGGTAACTTTTGCCGTCCTGACGGCCGGCTCGACCTTCCTTTGTTCGTTTATAGTACTTGTGAACATTTTCGAATTTCTCCTTGCATTTCTTCGCGCTTCTTGAGTAACCTAACTCCGCCAGCTTCCTGAAAACCAAAAAAAAGCTCCTAATTATAGTATTAGAAACAGTGGGAGAAGAAGATAAAAAGTTGAGTTTTGAGATGTAATAGGGACGAACAAGGAGGAAGAAGAAAAAAATTAAGAGAAAAGAAAATTCAGGAAGTAAAACGACCTCCGCACAATCAGCATCTTATCAGNATTTCTCCTTGCATTTCTTCGCGCTTCTTGAGTAACCTAACTCCGCCAGCTTCCTGAAAACANAACCATAGCTCCCCCGCCGGAGCCATACTCCTCAAAAATCGTAACTTGCTGGCGCGGCTGCGGCGGCGCAGGGCGGCTGTTGATCGGCGAAGCATCCTCAGCAACCTGCTGCGACGACTGCTGCAGATATTCTACGCCGGTGGGAATTCCGATCATGGGGGAGGTGAATGGCGGCACCATTTCCGGCGGAGGAACCCCATACTGGGACCCCCCTTGCTGCTGCATGCGTTCGGAATATTAGCCCCTCGAAATTCCCGCACTGCTTCCTCTGCTACTAATCTGGGAGTGATGGTTGAAGAAGAAAGTGAAAGTGAAAGTTGCAGAGAGGAAGATTGATTGGAGGAGATTGAAAATGGAAAAGGAGATGAGTACTGGAGGAGGGTGAAAAAGATGGAAGCTTGGACAACTGGAAAGGGTGAAGAGGAAGAGAGAGAGAGAGGGAGAGAGAGAGAGGGAGAGGGAAAGGAGCAGTCCTTAAAAGTGAGAGCTGGCAGAAATAACATAAAAAATTAACAGTACGATTGATAAATCAGGGGAGGGGGAGAATAATAAAGGTGGGAGATGAGAGCCGGAGCTGAGGAGGAAATTGTTAGGGGAGGTTCCTAAAACAGGAGAGATTTGAAAAGAAAGAAGAAGGCATTAGAGGGGAGTTGTNAGAGCCGGAGCTGAGGAGGAAATTGTTAGGGGAGGTTCCTAAAACAGGAGGGATTTGAAAAGAAAGAAGAAGGCATTAGAGGGGACTTGTAGAGAGAGAGAAGAGGAGAAGGAGACAGAACACTGATGATAATGAGGATGATGATGTGAGAGAGAGAGAAAGGAAAATTATTTAAATAAAAAAATGCAGATTGCTAAGCCATGCCGCATAATAATTGACCAAGTAGTTAAAACTAGTTACAGTGTTTTAAGTGTAAATTCTGCCTAAACCAATATTAATTGACTAAAAAGTTCATTAATTTATTATTATTGTTGTTTTAAAATGTGGTTCCTTCTGTAAAAATGTAATTTTTTTCTGCAAATATAATTATAGTAAATTTTTCCTTAACAAGTGTATGATTGCATATTAATGTATTTATGATTACAAAATCATATTATTTACTATTCTCTTGTGCATTAAATCATTATTAAAATTAAATCTATTAACCCTCTTTCCTTGCTTAACGAATATGTTTTTTAACATTTTGTAATGTGAGAATTTCTTTATACATAAATACATTAATTTAAAATATTTTTTGTTAGATATAAATAGTAATGCTATAATCTTTTAAGTATATTTAAATTAATCTATAATTATTAATAATTTAATCTCCATTAGATTTGAGCTTACCTTATTTCATTCAATTGGGAGGAGGTTCACTTCTATTTATCACCTCATCAATTTTTATCAAAACTTAATTGAATTAAAAAATAATCAACCTTTTAAAAATTATTTACAACTAAACCAAATGTTTATTAGCTCTTCCTGGCTATGTTACTCTTAAAAGTAATTATATTATGCATTTATTCGTGACAAAGTAGTTANGAGACAGAACACTGATGATAATGAGGATGATGATGTGAGAGAGAGAGAAAGGAGAATTATTTAAATAAAAAAAATGCAGATTGCTAAACCATGCCGCATAATAATTGACTAAGTAATTAAAACTAGTTACAGTGTTTTAAGTGTAAATTCTGCCTAACTAATATTAATTAACTAAGAAGTTCATTAATTTATAATTATTGTTGTTTTAAAATGTGGGTGTGTTCTGTAAAAATGTAATTTTTTTCTGCAAATAAAATTATAGTCAATTTTCTCTTAACAAGTGTATGATTGCATATTATGATTACAAAATCATATTATTTACCATCCTCTTGTGCATTAAATCATTGTTAAAATTAAAACTATTAACCCTCTTTCCTAGCTTAATCAATATGTTTTTAACATTTTGTAATGTGAGCATTTATTTTTACATAAATACATTAATTTAAAATATTTTTTGTTAGATATAAATAGTAAAGTTATAATCTTTTTAAGTATATGTAAATTAATCTATAATTATTAATAATTTAATCTCAAGAAGTTCACTACTACTTATCACCTCATCAATTTTTATCAAAACTTAATTCAATTAAAAAATAGTCAACCTTTTAAAAATCATTGACAACTAAACCAAATGTTTATTAGCTCTTCTTGGCTATTTTAATCTTAAAAGTAATTATATTATGCATTTATCCGTGACAACGTAGTTGAGGATTTAGTTTCCTATCATGAGGTCGTGGGTTCGCATCGTGCATATTATCATTTAGACTCAGCTTTCTGCAAAAAAATAAGTAATTGCATCATATCATATTCCTTGTGAATAAGAGTTCATAATTTCACTTTTTGAAATTCAAAATAATGATATTTTTTTACGTGATGTGAAAGATTTGTGCTACAGAAATGTAAAAAAGTAAAATTTAGATGTTAGATATGTAAATACGAAAGAATTAGGGGATATGCATGTAAATGCTACTAAATTAATCCTTAATTAAAAAACATTACACAGCATCCACCCAACACCATGAAAACAAAGTAAGAAACCTTAAATTATGAGGGTTAGGGTTAAAATTTGCAATTAACTATTAAGCAAATTAGAAGGCGGAGAAGCAAATGATCAAGAGGGAGATGGGAGCCCGCGGAAACAGCTATTAAAAATGGGCCCCACCAATTAGGGCAAAAATATTGATCCAATGTGCCCTGCGATTATCGCGGATCCCACACGAACCAAGCCGCTATCCATCAATACCAAAATATTGTACACAAAATTACGGTTAATTGTAAATATTGCTCGAACATTATAAACCGTCGATTTTACTCAGATACGGTCATAAGAAATATCCGATGGGTTAATTCCGTCGTCGTATAACAATTTCTCTCTATACTATCGCATAGTATATTTGCTCTCAATCACAAAAAATTTATTCGCAATACACCAATAGACCTGAAGCAAGAAAATCTCACGTGATTAGTGTATCGCGTCCGCAGTACAGATGCAGTCCTAACACAATAATTTCTCCTCAATCAATGGCCTCCCTCCCAAATTAAATAAGGAAATTTGTTGAACCCAACTTTTATCCCACCAATACGCACCATGCGCCACGTGGCATCTCTAACCATGCAAAATCACCATTATAATATGATAATTATTTTATCATAATAAAATTGCAACAGTATTTATTATTTATTTATTTATTTAATAATATAATTATTAATTAAAAAATACGTTGGGTTAGGCTATGCGTGCGACGGGACATAATAATATGAACATGATAACCACGGTGGTGGGCCATAGTTGATGGGAATCTTCTTTACACGTGTCACATTATCAATTTATTAACAAAAAATCCAGCCACATACACAGCCACACTTAGGGCAACAGGCCGGTGCTTTTCATCTTTCCTATACGAGTTCGGTGAGAGATTTTATGAGTTATTAAGGTGGGGCCCACCCACTCCCCTCTGCTGTTCATATACTAATCAAACTAGGGAAATCGGACCACACATCAAAATATTATATATATATATACATAGATATATATATGAAATAAAATTTATATGTGAATCTAAATTACATTTTAAAAATTATGAGTCTGAATTAACTTAATTATTATCAAGAAAAAAAATTAATTTAACTTTGTGTTATAGTAAAATAATAAATAGAATAAATATTAATAGTAATAATTAGTCGGTTATGTGTAGTTTAACGATCTGATTTAAATTCGAGTTCAGATAAGCTTATAATCGACTCGAAAAAAAATTCGATCAAAAAATTTGACTCATGACTCGTCTCGTTTATTTTGATCTGATCCCGATTCGAGCCAAAATTCGAATCAATTTCAGAGAAATTACTGATCTTCAAGCTAAATTCACAACCCAAATTATGTGTCTGTAAAAATGAAAATTTAGTGTGAGATATGTAACTACATTAAGAGTTATGTGCTACATCTGTATATGGCCCAATTCAATAAAATAAAATGCACTATATTTTAAGGGAGACTTACGTAAATACCTCTCAATTTATATGTATTTACATATCTAACACTTGAACTTTATTTTTTTTATAATATTAAAAGTTAAAATGATGTAATTTTAATGTGATATGAAATATTTACGTGCTATAAATATAACAAATAAATTTAGGTGTTAGATACATAAATATGCATGAATCGTTTGGTACGTATTTAAATGTCCCTATATAAAAACTAAATACATTATCCATAAATTATTTAAGAAAAACTAATAAAAATATATTCCATTTTATATAAAATGATATTTTATTACTTATCTTAAGGACCATGTACCATTTACATATAGCACGCCTAAACTTTTAATATTTACACACATAACCTTATATCTTTATGCTTTAATATCACATCAAAATAACATTATTATCACTTTGTGAATGTAAAATACATCTTTTCATGCATGGGTGTAACCAGGTTATGTCTAGAGTGGACAATTGCCCGCTCTGAAGTTTAAATTTATATGTATAAGTAGTGCTTCGTCAGTAAATGAGTCGGCTTATGAGCTAGTAGTTGAGTCTAAGTTGACTCGAGCTTGTCTTATTAGCTCAATGAGCTTAGCTCTCAAGCGACTTAGTGAGCTCAATTTGAGCTAGCTTATGTTACCCTTGATTTACTATTTTTAAATTTATATTAATTTTGTTCCCATGTTTTATAGGTGCATTTATTTTGTGTGCAAAAATTAAATAATTATATTTGAATAATTTTTAGTGAAGCCTGAATTTTAAAAATATTATTAGTTTTTTAATTATATTTAATAAAGTAATAATTTCAAATGAGTCACCAGATGACTTTGAGACGACCTCAACACATTCAAATGAGTCACTAGATGAGTTCAAATTGAGGACACATGATCTTCTGGCAAGCTGCCACTAGCCATCCCTCCTTGTTCTCTTCCCATATGGACCATCATATCTCTTTAAGATCAACTTTAACACATTTTTTTACATAATATGAAAACTTTGGTGCATGATAGATAAATATAAGAGAATTATTTTGTATGATAGAAATGCCCCTTATCTCGTCTTGAAATAAATTGAATGAATGTAAACATCATTTCAATCAATTATCTCCAACTTAGATGGCGCAAATACTTGTTGTTATTTAACTATTAACTGGCAACCACCCACTACTTATCATAACAAATACTATAGAAGTAAACCTGTCAAGGTTCATAATGTAATTTTATATTTTTATTATGATGTGCTGAGACATTAAAAAAAAGGTATCCTTCTTGACAAATGTGCCAAAGTTGAGTTTAATATATTTAGCCTTTGAAAATCAAAAGGCAACAACAAAAACCACAAATGAGGAAAGGTGAAGGCATCAATAATGACTTTCACCCTAAGGAGGTAACATATAAATCAAACCAAAGTTAAACCAAAGGGATACTAACATAGCTTTAGCTTTCACCCTATGGAGTGTCATGTTAATAATTTCAATTTACATAGTCATATAATTGTTTATTATTATTTATTATTATTATTATTACTATTATTAGACTTATTAATTTATTATTATTATTATTATTATTATTATTATTATTATTATTATTATTAATATTATTATTATTATTATTATTATTATTATCTTCAATGTATCAACTTAATACTTTAATTCATATGCTTACAAACTTAAGAAAATCTTTTAAAATATTAAATATTAGAATTTTTATGTATTAAAATATTATTTTAATCATTTTATTTTAAAGGGGAGATGAAGGCATAGTTATGATAATTAATATATAACATAGCCATATGCTTAGCTTTGTGGATAAGTGGTACCATAATTATTCTTATTTAAGATTTTATAGCATTAAGTTTTTTATATTAATGCAACCATGTTATCTAGTGAATAAAAAATCCATTATGGGTCATTTTTCCAAATATTTGTTTGAGCTCCTCTATCCCTTGATTAATTTGGATCATGTATCTTAAATTTTCTATGAATCATAATATGATTGTAAGTTAATCTTTGAAATCTCCATAAAAATTTTAAAAATAACCAATAGTATTTAGATTAAATTTTATATAAATACTTGCAATCAATAATATTTTATACCATAAACCTTATAAATAAATATATCACATACCTAGTTAATATTTTCTTATGTTACTATATGGCGCTTCATATTTAACTCTAATATCAAATGTCACTTTGTTGTTTGTTGCTATTGCAAAAAAATGGGGTGAAAAGGTATTTAACTTGCTCATTCTTATGATACAAGGAATGAGTGAAGCTTTGTAGTGCAAGCCTTGGATGTAATTAGAGTTTCATGGACAACGATGATTGATAAGCATGATGTAGTAGTTAATGAAACATTTTAAAGGGAAAATAACTGAGGGGGGTTAGCTTGATCAATATCTTAATAGAGTAAATGACAGAACAACAAAGAAGAAGAGAATCAAATATGAATGATTGTTAGACATTATATGTGAATCATTGGTAGGTGCCTAACATTGAAAAATGGGTGACATTAAAATTAAAATAAAGGTGGATATTTAGTTTGGTCATCCTATTGATGTAAAGGAAGATTGTTGATTGAAAGATGGGTATCAAATGCCAACAACTAACAAACATAAAACATTGATCGTTCTATAGTAAGCTTCAAACAACAGTCAACTCAGAATATCATAACTTGGATGATAATGTGCAATTAGCTTGATTTTTATTGCATTATGATAAAGGATAGAAAGATAAAAAAAAGGATGGATGCTTTACATCAATGTCTTAAGAACATAAATCATCAACTATTTGTAGGCATTAAGTAATGTTTAATTAAAGTAACAAAAGTTTAGTGATGATGGCAACATATTGGTTATCAATATTGACAAGATTGAAAATTAGGAGAGTAGAAAGTCTAGTTGCAAACATTAATGAGTGATGGATGTTATTTTTCAATTATTGATACATGCTAGATAATGGTCAATAGTCAACCATAAGTTAACCTTTGGTGAACATCAATTTGGTCGTTATAATTTGAGAGTAGATTGGATGATAGAAAAGATTGGCACATACATATGTGGTTGATGGACATCAATCATTGGTGATAGACATGAATCAACAATCATTGGAAAATAACAACCTATGATGAATATTGAAAGTTAGGAAAATACAAGTGATCAACTTGATAATTTATTTGATATGTTGGAAGACTACTAGACCAAAAAAACCAGTCATTATATATGTTGATAATTGATAGCTATAGAATCGTTGTCAGTTGACGATTGACATATTATTTTGCGGTAAAAGTTATAGAGTTCTATACAAAACTTAGATTTCTCTCAATAGTAAAATCCTCGAATATTTATATGAAAATATGGTATATTTGTACATTTTTAGAGAATTATTTGGTCATTTTCAAGAAAATATGAATACTCAGTTAGACAACACTAATAGATCTCTCTTCAGCATTTTTTAGTTTTTTTTTTATATATTACAATAGCTTAATGAACGCAAAGTTAAGTGATCTTAAACACATTGAATTCATCTAATTAAAATGCTTATTTCGATCATAAGCACAAATTTTTAATGGGGATTTGGCCGCTCACATGTTTTCAAGAAAATTTTAATATTCTTATAAATTAAATCCAACCGAACACAATGCAAAGAAATCTTGTTAGCATTAGGTTTTTTATTCCCAAATGATACTACCATGATCATAAATTTTTTATTCCCAAAGATAAATACTTCAAAAGAAAATCCTAAAAGTTGGAAAATATATTGCATCAGGGGTCATGCTGCAGTTTTGCTTCAGGACTCCAATCACACTGCATCACATGTACGGTCCGACCTCACTGAATAGGAAAAACTAAATTGTTTAATGCATGACGGGATTGGACCGTAAATGTGACGTACTGTGATTGAAGTCCTGATGTAACATTTTTTTCTCAAGTTGTTACATAATTTTGAATAAAGTTATTCGAGATAGAAATTTATAAAACTAAATTGAATCACTCAATAATGACAACTCTCTCAGCCAGTTGAACCATAATCATCCGACATAAACAGTGAATCGCACTTTCAATTTCAATACATTCACTAACATCATATTAAATGAAGGAAAATGATAAGAAATTATAAAGAACCATGAAGAAAGATGATCTATGATCAATCCCCCCCATTGAGACTATCAAACCCTAAAAGTTTGCAAATGTGACCGAATTAAATCAATGTACATCTAATGTGGCCTTAATAACATGCGAATGCCATGACATCTATTAGGGTTTAACTAGACACTCAAATAAGCCTTTACTTTGGCTTGACTCTAATATCTTTTTATTTAAATTAAAGTAATGATGGAATCAANCCCCCCCCCATTGAGACTATCAAACCCTAAAAATTTGCGAATGTGACCGAATAAAATCAATGTACATCTAATGTGACCGTAATAAAATGTGAATGTCATGAGATCTATTAGGGTTTAACTAGACACTCAAATAAGCCTTTACTTTGGCTTGATTCTAATATCTTTTTATTTAAATTAAAGTAATGATGGAATCAAATGGTCTTAGTAGACAACCCTTGCCCACCTTATGGTCCACAATGTTGACTAAACAAAACACATTAAGAAATTGAAGCCTTATTTATAAATCTAACATCAATTTTTACATTTACATGCATTGCTCATAAAATATTATTATTATTAACTTTTAAAAGGAAGATATTAAATACATCTTTTCATGGAAATTTTATATTAGATATATAAATATATAAAATTTGTATGACATGTAT
The DNA here is from genome assembly GCA_002079205.1 of Phalaenopsis hybrid cultivar. Lineage (NCBI taxonomy): Eukaryota > Viridiplantae > Streptophyta > Magnoliopsida > Asparagales > Orchidaceae > Phalaenopsis > Phalaenopsis hybrid cultivar. The sequence goes on along the minus strand of JXCR01144832.1, from coordinate 99,542 downwards.
GTAATTTTATTACAAAATGTACAACATGAGTAGGGTTGTAAACAAGCCGAGCTTGAGCAAGCTTAGGCTTGGCTCGTGTTCGGCTCGTTCGAAATAGCTCGTGTTCGAAATCGGCTCGTGAACAGTGTGTTCGTGTTCGGCTCGATTTAAATATTCGTGTTTGTGTTCGGCTCGAAATTGGCTCGTTAAACTAAAATTGAGAAAAATAGATATAAAGTGTGAGATTCAAACCTGNTGTATCTTTCATCTCGATCTATCAATCTAGAGAGAGAAATCGTTTTCTCTTCTCCATTCCCGATAAATTTAAAAAACAAAAGAAACAGCAGTCAGAATCAGCTGTACGAAAGCATCAAACATCGTTTCCTAAGAGCTGCAACTAGAAGAAACCGTTAAGCCTCTAAACTGANGTATCTTTCGTCTCGATCTATCAATCTAGAGAGAGAAATCGTTTTCTCTTCTCCATTCCCGATAAATTTAACAAACAAAAGAAACAGCAGTCAGAATCAGCTGTACGAAAGCCATCAAACATCGTTTCCTAAGAGCTGCAACTAGAAGAAACCGTTAAGCCTCTAAACTGTAGTCTCAATTATATCATTTCTGTTCACATTAATTTCGCTTTGAAAACGAGGAAATAGATCTCGAGAAACTGGTGAACGGACTTCTAGAGAGAGAAAAAAAAACAGATTTTGCCTGAATTAAGCTCGACTGTGAAGAATTGAATGGCGGATAAATTATAACCTGGAGACATCTTCCCATAAAGGGCCCTTGAGAGTGGCGTCCCTAAAAACAGCATCCATGTCCGACCGGATCTTGAGCAGAGCAAGAGCCTCCTGTCGCGGCCACCTATTCCCGCCTCCGCCGCCTCTCTCCGACTCCTCGCCGGCGNCTGCAACTAGAAGAAACCGTTAAGCCTCTAAACTGTAGTCTCAATTATATCATTTCTGTTCACATTAATTTCACTTTGAAAACGAGGAAATAGATCTCGAGAAACTGGTGAACGGACTTCTAGAGAGAGAAAAAAAAACAGATTTTGCCTGAATTAAGCTCGACTGTGAAGAATTGAATGGCGGATAAATTATAACCTGGAGACATCTTCCCATAAAGGGCCCTTGAGAGTGGCGTCCCTAAAAACAGCATCCATGTCCGACCGGATCTTGAGCAGAGCAAGAGCCTCCTGTCGCGGCCACCTATTCCCGCCTCCGCCGCCTCTCTCCGACTCCTCGCCGGCGCCCAGCGGCTCCTCGTCCGCAAAATTTCTAACCATAGCTCCCCCGCCGGAGCCATACTCATCAAAAATAGTAACTTGCTGGCGCGGCTGCGGCGGCGCAGGGCGGCTGTTGATGGGCGAAGCGGCCTCAGCAACCTGCTGCGACGACTGCTGCAGATATTCTACGCCGGTGGG
>JXCR01144832.1:61616-96394 GCA_002079205.1 Phalaenopsis hybrid cultivar | reverse complement strand
TAAATATATATATATATATGTATATATATATATATATATATGTATATATGCAATAAAATTTATATGTGAATCTAAATTACATTTTAAAAATTAAGAGTGTAAATGAGTTGAGTCAAGTCTGAATTAACTTGATTATTATCAAGAAAAAATAATTTAACTTTGTGACATAGTAAAATAACAAATAGAATAAATATTAATAGTAAGATATTGTCTGTTATGTGTAGGTTAACGATCTGATTTAAATTTGAGTTCATATCAGCTTATAATCGACTCGAAAAAAAATTTGATCAAAAAATTTGACTCGTGGCTCGTCTCATTTATTTTGATCCGAACTCGATTCGAGCCAAAATTCGAATCAGTTTCAGAGAAATTACTGACCTTCAAGCTAAATTCACAGACCTAATTATGTGTGTGCAAAAATGAAAATTTAGTGTGAGATATTTAACTACATCAATTGTCTGTTTTGGGCAGCTGCAACTTATTGAATAATCTGCTAATAAGTTGATTAAAAATAATCTGATTATAATCTAAGTATGATGGCTATTACAATTTTAAAAAAAAAAATTCAGACCAATGCTGGAAATTTACCACCGCACTTATTTGTGTGAAAACACATAAACTGTCAAAAGTTTACCCAAATAAGTCAGGTGCGTTTTCAAAACGCCACCGCACCAAATAAGCTGCCCCAAACGGACCCTAAGAGTTATGTGCTCCATCTATATATGACCCCTTCTCAATAAATAAAATACACTCTATTTTAAGGAAGACTTACGTAAATACCTCTCAATTTATATGTATTTACATATCTAACACTTGAACTTTATTTTTTTTATAATATTAAAAGTTAAAATGATGTAATTTTAATGTGATATGAAATATTTACGTGCTATAAATATAACAAATAAATTTAGGTGTTAGATACATAAATATGCATGAATCGTTTGGTACGTATTTAAATGTCCCTATATTAAAATTAAATACATTATCTATAACCTATTTAAAAATAATAATAATAATATATTCCATTTTATATAAAATGATATTTTATTACTTACCCTAAGGANACCTATTTAAAAATAATAATAATAATATATTCCATTTTATATAAAATGATATTTTATTACTTACCCTAAGGACCATCTCCCATATACATCACATAATTCATTTCCATTTACATATATCACCCCTAAACTTTTAATATTTACACATATGACCTTATATCATTATTCTTTAATATCACATCAAAATAACATTATTATCATTTTTGTAAATGTAAAATACATTTTTTTCATGAATGGGTGTAACCAGGTTATGTCTAGAGTGGACAATTGCCCGCTCTAAAATTTAAATTTATATGTATAAGTAGTGATATTTAATAAAANATATCATTATTCTTTAATATCACATCAAAATAACATTATTATCATTTTTGTAAATGTAAAATACATTTTTTTTCATGAATGGGTGTAAAGGGTGGACAATTGCCCGCTCTAAAATTTAAATTTATCTGTATAAGTTGTGATATATAATAAATTTTTCTTGTATAGTTTAGAGAATTTATTAAGTTAGCCCCCTCTTAATATATTATTTTCCTAATAGTTGACAAAAAGTTGACCATTTGGTGATTTTGGCTGCCATAGAAAATAAGGCCGGTTTCGTTTCTTTTTTTATTCGTAGGATTAAGGGTCTGTTTGGGTGTTTGGGGTAGCTGCAGTTTATTAAGAAGCGACTGTGAAACTGTTAAAGAATAATTTAATATTGCAAAAATATGTTGTGGCCATTATATATACATTTTTTTTTTGAAAAATTCTGACTGCAGCTAGAAAACTGACACTGCACCTAGTCAGGATCGGCGAGAAAACACTGATTTCAACGGTAGCTTTCTCAAAAACCTGTTAAAACACAGTTTATCTAAACGAGCAAAATTGTGGTTCAGTGTCGCGCCGCCACCGTACTGCTGCCCCAAGCATACCCTAAAACATCGAAGTGCTATGCACATAGATATGATACATAAGAATCGAGTGCTTCGTCAGTAAATTTCTCCATTTTTTATTTTACGAGTNATATGTTGTGGCCATTATATATATATATATATATATATATATATATATATATATATATATATTGAAAAATTCTGACTGCAGCTAGAAAACTGACACTGCACCCAGTCAGGATCGGCAAGAAAACACTGATTTCAGCGGTAGTTTTCTCAAAAATCTGTCAAAACACAGTTTATCTAAACGAGCAAAATTGTGGTTCAGCGTCGCGCCGCCACCGCACTGCTGCCCCAAGCATACCCTAAAGCATCGAAGTGCTATGTACATAGATATGATACATAAGAATTGAGTGCTTCGTCGGTAAATTTCTCTATTTTTTTTTTACGAGTCGGCTTATGAGCTAATAGTTGAGTCTAAGTTGACTCGAACTTGTCATGTTAGCTCAATGAGCTTAGCTCACAAGCGACTTAGTGAGCTCAATTTGAGTTAGCGTACCAGTTAGCTTGGCTCAATTATAGTCTTAATATAAATCTTCATTGTTTGTCATTTATTTAGCTTTGTAGATTAGTTTATAAATTTAATTTTTATTTCTTGGTATTACAAATATGTAAATTTATTTTTAANTTTGAGCTAGCGTACCAGTTAGCTTGGCTCAATTATAGTCTTAATATAAATCTTCATTGTTTGTCATTTATTAAGCTTTGTAGATTAGTTTATAAATTTAATTTTTATTTCTTGGTATTACAAATATGTAAATTCATTTTTATGAAGATCATTTATGATTGTTATGCAAAAATTAAATAATTATATTTGAATAATTTTTAGTGAGGTCTGAATTTTAAAATTATTATTAGTTTTTAATTATATATAATAAAGTAATGAATTGAAAAAAAAATTATTATTTTTAATATGATTTCTAAATTTGAACATTCAAATGAGTCACTAGATGAATTCAAATTGAGGACACATGATCTTCTGGTAAGCTGCCACTAGCCATCCCTCCTCGTTCTCTTCCCATATGGACCATCAGATCTCCTTAAGATCGGAGTCCACACATTTTTTATTGACAATATGAAAACTTCGGTGCATGATCGGTAAATATAATAGAATTATTTTGTATGATGGAAATGCCCCTTATAAGTAAACTCATCTTGAAATAAATTAAATGAATGTAAACATCATTACAATCAATTACCTCCAACATAGATGGCACAAATACTTGTTGTTATTTAACTATTAACCGGCAACCACCCACTACTTATCATAACAAATAATATAGAAGTAACCCTGTGAAGGTTCATAATGTAATTTTAAATTTTTGTTATGATGTGCTGTGACATTAACAAAAAGTATCCTTCTTGACAAATGTGCCAAAGTTGAGTTTAATATATTTAGCCTTTGAAAATCAAAAGGCAACAACAAAAACCACAAATGAGGAAAGGTGAAGGCATCAATAATGACTTTCACCCTAAGGAGGTAACATATAAATCAGCACAAAGTTAAACCAAAGGGATACTAACATGGCTTTAGCTTTCACCCTATGGAGTGTATTGTAAATAATTTCAATTTACATAGTCATATACTTGTTTTTGAGAATTTGTTTAGCATTTTAAACTTATTAATTTATTATTATTATTANGCAACAACAAAAACCACAAATGAGGAAAGGTGAAGGCATCAATAATGACTTTCACCCTAAGGAGGTAACATAAAAATCAGCACAAAGTTAAACTAAAGGGATACTAACATAGCTTTAGCTTTCACCCTATGGAGTGTAATGTAAATAATTTCAATTTACATGGTCATATACTTGTTTATGAGAATTTGTTTAGCATTTTAAACTTATTAATTTATTATTATTATCATTATCATTCTTATTATTATTATTATTATCTTCAATGTATCAACTTAATCCTTTAATTCATATGCTTACAAACTTAAGGAAATCTTTTAAAATATTAAATATTGGAATTTTTATGTATTAAAACATTATTTTAATCATTTTATTTTAAAGGGGAGATGAAGGCATAGTTATGATAATTAATACATAACATAGCCATATGCTTAGCTTTATGGATAAGTGGTACCTTAATTATTCTTATTTAAGATTTTATAGAATTAAGTTTTTATATTAATGCAACCATGTTATCTAGTGAATAAAAATCCATTATGGGTCATTTTTCCAAATATTTGTTTGAGCTCCTCTATCCCTTGATTAATTTGGATCATGTATCTTAAATTTTCTATGAATCATAATATGATTGTAGGTTATTCTTTGAAATCTCCTTAAGAGTTTTAAACATAAACAATAGTATTTATATTAAATTTTATAGAAATACTTACAATCAATAATATTTTATACCATAAACCTTATAAATAAATACATCACATACGTAGTGAATATTTTCTTATGTTATTATATGGTGCTTCAAATTTAACTCTAATATCAAATGTCAGTTTGTTGTTTGTTGTTATTGCAAAAAATTGGGGTGAAAAGGTATTTAACTTGCTCATTCGCATGATACAAGGAAAGAGTGAAGTTTTGTAGTGCAAGCCTTGGATGTAATTAGAGTTTCATGGACAACGATGATTGATAAGTATGATGTAGTAGTTAATGAAACATGTTAAAGGGAAAATAACTGAGGGAGATTAGCTTGATCAATACCTTAATAGAGTAAATGACAGAACAACAAAGAAGAAGAGCATCAAATATGAATGATTGTAAGACATTACATGTGAATCATTGGTAGGTGCCTAACATTGAAAAATGGGTAAAATTAAAATTAAAATAAAGGTGGATATTTAGTTTGGCCATCCTATTGATGTAAAGGAAGATTGTTGATTGAAAGATGGGTATCAAATGCCAGCAACTAACAAACATTAAACATTGATCGTTCTATAGTAAGCTTCAAACAACGGTCAACTTAGAATATCATAACTTGGATGATAATGTGCAATTAGCTTGATTTTTATTGCATTATGATAAAGGATAAAACGATAAAAAAAAAGCATGGATGTTTTACATCAATGTCTTAAGAACATAATACATCAATTATTTGTAGGCATTAAGTAATGTTTAATGAAAGTAACAAAAGTTGAATGATGATGGCAACAGATTGGTTGTCAATATTGACAAGATTGAAAATTATGAGAGTAGAAAGGCTAGTTACAAACATTAATGAGTGATGGGTGTTATTTTTCAATTATTGATACATGCTAGACAATGGTCAATAGTCAACCATAAGTTAACCTTTGGTGAACATCAATTTGCTCGTTATAGTTTGAGAGTAGATTGGGCGATAGAAAAGATTGGCACGTACTTATGTGGTTGATGGACATCAATCATTGGTGATGGACATGAATCAACAATCATTGGTAAATAACAACCTATAATGAATATTGAAAGTTAGGAAAACACAAGTGATCAACTTGATAATTTATTTGATATGATGGAAGACTACAAGACCAAAAAAACCAATCATTATATATGTTGATAGTTGATAGCTATAAAATTGTTATCAGTTGACGATTGACATATGATGTTGCAGGAAAAGTTATAGAGTTCTATACAAATCTTAGATTTCTCTCAATAGTAAAATCCTCCAATATTCATATGAAAATATGGTATATTTGTAAATTTTTAGAGAATTATTTGGTCATTTCTTAGAAAATATGAATGCTCAGTTAGACAACACTAATAGATCTCTCTTGACCATTTTTAGTTTTTTTTTTTATATTACAGTAGCTTAATGAACACAAAGTTGAGTGATCTTGAACACATTGGATTCATCTAATTAAATGGCCTATTTTGATCATAAGCACAAATTTTTACTGGNTCTTAGAAAATATGAATGCTCAGTTAGACAACACTAATAGATCTCTCTTGACCATTTTTAGTTTTTTTTTTTTATATTACAGTAGCTTAATGAACGCAAAGTTGAGTGACCTTGAACACATTGGATTCATCTAATTAAAATGCCTATTTTGATCGTAAGCACAAATTTTTAATGAGGACTTGGCCACTCGCATGTCTTCAAGAAAATTTAAATGTTCTTATAAATTAAAACCAATCGAACACAATGCAAAGTAATCTTGGTAGGATTAGGTTTGTTTTCCCAAATGATACTACCATGATCATAAATTTGATGAAAATTGAGTTTAAATGATTCAAAGATGGTTTTAAATACTTTTGGCCCAAATACTTAATACTTTAAGATTCGAATTTATTTTAAAGTAACACAATCAAATCAAATTTGCAAAGGATATTAAATTTTTAAATAAAAGTTAATATTAAACTTGAAGGAGTCTTTATTGAATTCTCTTCAGCACGACTCAAAATAAAATATAATTTCATATTTCAATAACTTTATTTTCATTGGAGAAAAATACTTCAAAAGAAAATCCTAAAAGTTGGAAAATATATTTCATCAGGAGTCCTGATGTAGTTTTGCGCCAGGACTCCAATCACACTACCTCACGTGTACGATCCTACCTCATTGAATATAAAGAACTAAATAGTTTAATGCATGACGGGGTTGTACCGTAAACGTGACGCATTGTGATTGGAGTCCTGATGTAATATTTTTTTCTCAAGCTGTTATATAATTTTGAATAAAGTTATTCGAGATAGAAATTTATAACACTAAATTGAATCACTCAATAATGACAACCCTCTCAGTCAGTCAAGCCATAATCATTTGATATAAATAGTGAACCGCACTTTCAATTTCAATACATTCACTAACATCATATTAAATGAAGGAAAATGATAAGAAATTATAAAGAACCATGAAGAAAGATGATCTATGATCAATCCCTCCCATTGAGACTATCAAACCCTAAAAGTTTGCAAATGTGACCGAATTAAATCAATGTACATCTAATGTGGCCTTAATAACATGCGAATGCCATGACATCTATTAGGGTTTAACTAGACACTCAAATAAGCCTTTACTTTGGCTTGACTCTAATATCTTTTTATTTAAATTAAAGTAATGATGGAATCAAATGGTCTTAGTAGACAACCCTTGCCCACCTTATGGTCCACAATGTTGACTAAACAAAACACATTAAGAAATTGAAGCCTTATTTATAAATCTAACATCAAATTTTGCATTTACATGCATTGCACATAAAATATTATTATTATTATTATTAACTTTTTAAAAGGAAGATATGAAATGCATCCTTTCATGGAAATTTTATATTAGATATATAAATATATAAAACTTGTATGACATGTACGTGATTTTATTATAAAATGTACAAAATGAGAGAAAAAGGCAAAACAGAAATATAGTCTTTTTGCCTTTCTATCATAAGAAAATATTTCGTCCAGACAACACACATCCGGGCAGCCAATCACCGAACATCACATCGTTGGGTGGTGTTTGGCCGTCCGAACATACGAAGATATCCGAATTGACTCACTCTCAATTTTAGGTAAATTTAATAAGTGGGAGAGAGATAGTTACAGCGTGAGAACGCCGTCGCGGTCCCGAAATGCGGTCCCTTTGGGGACCATTAAACAGTCTCATAATTCACGCTTGGTTTCGTAGTTCTGATTCTATGCGGAGTTATTATCTTTGTGGCGGAAGTAAACCAAACGGAACGCTTTCAATCAGCCCAAAGGAAAGGGGCATATCGGGAAATTTACTATAAATCAGCGGTTTATTTACGATAATGCTTTTTAACTGTTTGTAGAAATGCCGCCTAAATTAACGGCGTCTTGGTCAGCCATTATTATTGTCTTTGGTCCGAAAGCCGGAACCATTTCTTTAGGTCTTTTTTGCATTGTTTCGTTTTAGATACTATAAATTGAATTATATGAAATAAAAAATGATATTTAATAATGACTGATGATATATCTCCAGCAAATTTTCATCATCCGACATAAATTTAGAGGCATGACATAGATTTCGAAGCGGCTTTTTCAAATAAAAAATATTCAAACTGACCGATATGAGAAGAAGAATCTAATGTTACCAAAATTCGACCAATTTGAGTCAAATCAAACTATGATCAAGTCATTAAATTTGCTCATGGATGTTTTCCGATCATATTTAGAAGGTTAACGAATGTCAAATCTAGCAAGTTTATAATCGAATTGAGCGTCTCGACAAGACAAATCCAATGAGCCCAAGATTGCTCAATTCTGACATCGTTCAGACACTCAAGTGTCCATCAAAGAACGTCTAATAGGATGAAGCCCTCCGGACCGTCCGTTCAAAGTGGTTCATATTCTTACATTCATTGCATCAAGAACTCTATAAATAGAATCCCACTCCTCTCATGAGAGGGGGTCAGAGACTTCAGAGAGAACTTAAAGATTTGAGAATGTGCTGAAGTCTAGCACCACCTGTCACCGTTGATCATCGTCGGTCGCTGTCGACCACGACCGATAGTTGTGACACTAGTTGACCGTCATCGATCATCGCCAACCGTCGTTGATTGTCGTCGACCAATACTGGCCGTCGTTGCTAACCATCGACCGCCATCGAGCACTACTATTGTTGCAACCACCACCGACCATCATCGACCGCTGACCATCTCCAATCACCGTCGACCACCACCGACCAGAAGTCATCAGTCGACGTTGTAACTTGGAAAACCTAGCAACCCTTTTCTTTTTGTGGGGCAATTGGTCTCTGTAATCATTAACCTATAATAGATTTTTACATATGTGTCGGCCCCCGCGGTTTTTTCTCTTTACGGGTTTTCAACATAAGAACTTCTGGTGTCATTACCGGTTGTTTTCTTTTACTCGAGTGTGTGTTGAATTCTCGCGTAACGCTAAGAAGATAACTCATTTCTCTACTACCGTGAATTTTCTAGCACGCATCAACTGTAAATTTGTTAAATATGACATTATTTTTGTAGTACCTTACAAGAGATATACATTTTAAAAATAATTCTCCTAACAACATGAGAATGGAGTTTTCAAGAAGAATGGAAGAAGATTGATTGTTTTGATTTCATCCAAGTAATTGAATAATACTACATTCATCATATCCTTGAAAGTTTTGTTAAGTATTAACCAAATATAGCTCATGCTCATTGGTGACCTAATCGCCTCAATGGACATAAGCAAGCTTACACAACAGTTGGGCATCATTTGCTTCTCCTTTTACAAATAAGTATTGTAAAATGTGTGGCCCTTTTAAGTGGCACGAAAGCTTCGGGGAAGAGTTTTAATTATTCTTTGATTAACATTTTGGTTTTATTTTTTACTATACTATAATTAGAGCTATCAAAATGACTCGTTGTTCGCGAAGACCACATGTTCAAGCTGTTAAGTAGTTTGTGTTTGATTCATTCACTAAAAAGGCGAGCTAAACACGGACAATATTTTTGTGCTCGATATATGAACAAACAGAACACAAACAAAGTTTTGTTTGTTCGTGTTTGGCTCGATATATATATATATAATTGATGAGTATTATTTTTAAATAGTTTAATTGAGTACAAGGCTGCAAAGAATTATAATCAATTAAAATTATTAATTAAAAAAAGAATAAATATATATCAAATTTTATTTAAATGAATATTTTAATATAAATAATAAGATTTAAATCTGGCCCCTGCACTTAATGTTCTACGGCTGCGTGACTAGAGCTATCAAAATGGCTCATTATTTGCAAGTAGCTCGTGTTTGATTCGCTAAGCAAATCAGTCGAACACGAACAAAATTTTTTATCTCAAAATATAAACAGGTTGAGCACGAACAGTAGTATTTTTTAAGGAGCCAAACATGAATCGAACCTAGGCTCGCTCAAGCTCGGCTCTTTTACACCGCTAACTATAATCTTTTCCCCTCCATAAAGTTGATGTAGACTACTAAGCTAAACCTTAAAGATTCATTTAGATCTATTGAAATTATTTGTCAAGTAGTTGATGACTTATTAATGAGATTTTATTTTTATGTTATTGTGAGTATTCTAAATTCTTTTTCATTTAAGAAAGTTGAACAACATTCTTGATACGTCACCAACAGAATTATCATCCATCACGAATCTCGAGATGATCTTTTGAGCAAACTTACAATAAAAAAATGACTAGCTCGACGAGGCAAGCCCAATGCTACCTAAATCAGACCAATCCGAGCCAAATCAAATTCAGATCAAGCCATTAAACCCCTTTAGGAAGCTTTTCAAGCATAAGAATGTCAAATGAATTTTAAATCTAGCGAACTGATAGTCGATTCGAGCGTCTCAACAAGCTGAATCCAACGAGCCTAAGATCATTCAATTTCAATATCATTAAGGCACTCAAATGTCCATCAAACGTCATCCAATCAAATGATGATCTTCGGACCGTTCGATTAAAGTGGTTCATATTCATGCATTAATTGAACTCATAACTCTATAAATAGAGCCTCACCCCTCTCATGAGAGAGGAGGAGAACTTGAATCTTTGATAAGGAATTGAAGTCCAATACCAACACCGCAGACCGTCGCAGATCATCATCGACCATCACTGACCTCTGTCAATCGTCGTCGACCATCAGCGATCATCGCCAATCTCCGTCGACCACCATCAAACGTCGTCAATCACCGCCAACCACCTACTGGACGTCGCCAATCTCTATCGGTTGTCTCCCGTTCGTAGCAACAAATACATCAGTACGTCGACGGTGTAACTTCAGAAACCTAGTAATATTTTCTCACCTATGAGACAAGTGGTTTCAACTGTAATCATTTTTCTATATTAGAAACTTCAATTGTGTTAGACCTCATGGTTTTTCTCTTTCTGGATTTTCCACGTAAAAACTTCTAATATTTTTACTGATTATTTTTTTTTTTATCTAAGTGTGTGTTGAATTCCCATGTAATGCTAAGACGATAGTCCACTACTCTATCATCACAAATTTTCTAGCGCGCATCAGCTTGAAATTTGACTGTAAAATGATACACACATCACATGTGTCTTTGAAAAAGAATAAAACATTATAACTACATAAAATTAGGCACTCCAAATGAACCCTAGACATCATTCTAATAAATTCAACTTCAAGATTTCTTGTAAGAAACTCAAATAAATATTTTATTAACTCAAGATAGTAGTGAAGCATTCTAAATGTATGAATTTATTTCTATATAATAATGTGAAAGACTAATATTATAATGCTAACTTGATACATCAACTATAGTAAAACTAATACACAAACAAGATGATTTTAAGCATGATATGCCATAAAAATATCCATTCCATCAAGTGCAAATCATGACACAATATTTAAGCAAAAAAATTTTGTAATTAAATTCAATATCATATGAACGATAACTTGGCTAAACTATAGTCACAATGAAGGAACCCAACATGATTATAGCACGTTCATGATCATTTGATCAACTAATTAAATAAGCATAAACACATTTATAAATACTCAATAACTAAATTATCTCATGATATACAACTTATAATAATAATAATAATGTTTACAGCAAAACCAAATATAAAAACTTTATATTATATTAAAGTTTTAATTTATTCATGGATTCTTGAATCAAATCAAGCAAAATGGCAAAAACTTTATCAAAATAGACATATTCATCATAATATTAGTTATTGATTGAGTATAATTAAATATAAATATTAGTCAATTAGCAAGTGGAATTANAGTGAGGTCTGAATTTTAAAATTATTATTAGTTTTTAATTATATATAATAAAGTAATGAATTGAAAAAAAAAATTATTATTTTTAATATGATTTCTAAATTTGAACATTAAAATGAGTCACTAGATGACTTTGAGATCAGCGTCAACACATTCAAATGAGTCACTAGATGAATTCAAATTGAGGACACATGATCTTCTGGCAAGCTGCCACTAGCCATCCCTCCTCGTTCTCTTCCCATATGGACCATCAGATCTCTTTAAGATCGGAGTCGACACATTTTTTATACATAATATGAAAACTTCGGTGCATGATAGGTAAATATAATAGAATTATTTTGTATGATGGAAATGCCCCTTATAAGTGAACTCATCTTGAAATAAATTAAATGAATGTAAACATCATTTCAATCAATTATCTCCAACATAGATGGCACAAATACTTGTTGTTATTTAACTATTAACCGGCAACCACCCACTACTTATCATAACAAATAATATAGAAGTAACCCTGTGAAGGTTCATAATGTAATTTTAAATTTTTATTATGATGTGCTGAGACATTAACAAAAAGTATCCTTCTTGACAAATGTGCCAAAGTTGAGTTTAATATATTTAGCCTTTGAAAATCAAAAGGCAACAACAAAAACCACAAATGAGGAAAGGTGAAGGCATCAATAATGACTTTCACCCTAAGGAGGTAACATAAAAATCAGCACAAAGTTAAACTAAAGGGATACTAACATAGCTTTAGCTTTCACCCTATGGAGTGTAATGTAAATAATTTCAATTTACATGGTCATATACTTGTTTATGAGAATTTGTTTAGCATTTTAAACTTATTAATTTATTATTATTATCATTATCATTCTTATTATTATTATTATTATCTTCAATGTATCAACTTAATCCTTTAATTCATATGCTTACAAACTTAAGGAAATCTTTTAAAATATTAAATATTGGAATTTTTATGTATTAAAACATTATTTTAATCATTTTATTTTAAAGGGGAGATGAAGGCATAGTTATGATAATTAATACATAACATAGCCATATGCTTAGCTTTATGGATAAGTGGTACCTTAATTATTCTTATTTAAGATTTTATAGAATTAAGTTTTTATATTAATGCAACCATGTTATCTAGTGAATAAAAATCCATTATGGGTCATTTTTCCAAATATTTGTTTGAGCTCCTCTATCCCTTGATTAATTTGGATCATGTATCTTAAATTTTCTATGAATCATAATATGATTGTAGGTTATTCTTTGAAATCTCCTTAAGAGTTTTAAACATAAACAATAGTATTTATATTAAATTTTATAGAAATACTTACAATCAATAATATTTTATACCATAAACCTTATAAATAAATACATCACATACGTAGTGAATATTTTCTTATGTTATTATATGGTGCTTCAAATTTAACTCTAATATCAAATGTCAGTTTGTTGTTTGTTGTTATTGCAAAAAATTGGGGTGAAAAGGTATTTAACTTGCTCATTCGCATGATACAAGGAAAGAGTGAAGTTTTGTAGTGCAAGCCTTGGATGTAATTAGAGTTTCATGGACAACGATGATTGATAAGTATGATGTAGTAGTTAATGAAACATGTTAAAGGGAAAATAACTGAGGGAGATTAGCTTGATCAATACCTTAATAGAGTAAATGACAGAACAACAAAGAAGAAGAGCATCAAATATGAATGATTGTAAGACATTACATGTGAATCATTGGTAGGTGCCTAACATTGAAAAATGGGTAAAATTAAAATTAAAATAAAGGTGGATATTTAGTTTGGCCATCCTATTGATGTAAAGGAAGATTGTTGATTGAAAGATGGGTATCAAATGCCAGCAACTAACAAACATTAAACATTGATCGTTCTATAGTAAGCTTCAAACAACGGTCAACTTAGAATATCATAACTTGGATGATAATGTGCAATTAGCTTGATTTTTATTGCATTATGATAAAGGATAAAACGATAAAAAAAAAGCATGGATGTTTTACATCAATGTCTTAAGAACATAATACATCAATTATTTGTAGGCATTAAGTAATGTTTAATGAAAGTAACAAAAGTTGAATGATGATGGCAACAGATTGGTTGTCAATATTGACAAGATTGAAAATTATGAGAGTAGAAAGGCTAGTTACAAACATTAATGAGTGATGGGTGTTATTTTTCAATTATTGATACATGCTAGACAATGGTCAATAGTCAACCATAAGTTAACCTTTGGTGAACATCAATTTGCTCGTTATAGTTTGAGAGTAGATTGGGCGATAGAAAAGATTGGCACGTACTTATGTGGTTGATGGACATCAATCATTGGTGATGGACATGAATCAACAATCATTGGTAAATAACAACCTATAATGAATATTGAAAGTTAGGAAAACACAAGTGATCAACTTGATAATTTATTTGGTATGATGGAAGGCTACAAGACCAAAAAAACCAATCATTATATATGTTGATAGTTGATAGCTATAAAATTGTTATCAGTTGACGATTGACATATGATGTTGCAGGAAAAGTTATAGAGTTCTATACAAATCTTAGATTTCTCTCAATAGTAAAATCCTCCAATATTCATATGAAAATATGGTATATTTGTAAATTTTTAGAGAATTATTTGGTCATTTCTTAGAAAATATGAATGCTCAGTTAGACAACACTAATAGATCTCTCTTGACCATTTTTAGTTTTTTTTTTTTATATTACAGTAGCTTAATGAACGCAAAGTTGAGTGACCTTGAACACATTGGATTCATCTAATTAAAATGCCTATTTTGATCGTAAGCACAAATTTTTAATGAGGACTTGGCCACTCGCATGTCTTCAAGAAAATTTAAATGTTCTTATAAATTAAAACCAATCGAACACAATGCAAAGTAATCTTGGTAGGATTAGGTTTGTTTTCCCAAATGATACTACCATGATCATAAATTTGATGAAAATTGAGTTTAAATGATTCAAAGATGGTTTTAAATACTTTTGGCCCAAATACTTAATACTTTAAGATTCGAATTTATTTTAAAGTAGCACAATCAAATCAAATTTGCAAACGATATTAAATTTTTAAATAAAAGTTAATATTAAACTTGAAGGAGTCTTTATTGAATTCTCTTCACCACGACTCAAAATAAAATTTAATTTCATATTTCAATAACCTTATTTTCATCGGAGATAAATACTTCAAAAGAAAATCCTAAAAGTTGGAAAATATATTTCATCAGGAGTCCTGTTGCAGTTTTGCGTCAGGACTCCAATCATACTGCATCACATGTATGGTCTGACCTCACTGAATAGAAAAAACTAAATAGTTTAATGTATGACGGGGCTGGACCGTAAACGTGACGCATTGTAATTGGAGTCCTGATGTAATACTTTTTCTCAAGTTGTTATATAATTTTGAATAAAGTTATTCGAGATAGAAATTTATAAAACTAAATTGAATCACTCAATAAAGACAACTCTCTCAGTCAGTCAAGCCATAATCATTTGATATAAATAGTGAACCGCACTTTCAATTTCAATACATTCACTAACATCATATTAAATGAAGGAAAATGATAAGAAATTATAAAGAACCATGAAGAAAGATGATCTATGATCAATCCCTCCCATTGAGACTATCAAACCCTAAAAGTTTGCAAATGTGACCGAATTAAATCAATGTACATCTAATGTGACCTTTATAACATGCGAATGCCATGACATCTACTAGGGTTTAACTAGATACTCAAATAAGCCTTTACTTTGGCTTGATTCTAATATCTTTTTATTTAAATTAAAGTAATGATGGAATCAAATGGTCTTAGTAGACAACCCTTGCCCACCTTATGGTCCACAATGTTGACTAAACAAAACACATTAAGAAATTGAAGCCTTATTTATAAATCTAACATCAAATTTTACATTTACATGCATTGCACATAAAATATTATTATTATTATTATTATTATTAACTTTTTAAAAGGAAGATATTAAATACGTCCTTTCATGGAAATTTTATATTAGATGTATAAATATATAAAACTTGTATGAAATGTATGTGATTTTATTATAAAATGTACAAAATGAGAGAAAAAAGGCAAAACAGAATTATAGTCTTTTTGCCTCTCTATCATAAGAAAATATTTCGTCTAGACAACACACATCCGGGCAGCCAATCACCGAACATCACATCGTTAGGTGGTGTTTGGCAGTCCGAACATACGAAGATATCCGAATTGACTCACTCTTAATTTTAGGTAAATTTAATAAGTGGGAGAGAGAAAATTACAGCGTGAGAACGCCGTCGCGGTCCCTTTCGGGACCATTAAACAGTCTCATAATTCACGCTTGGTTTCGTAGTTTTGTTTCTATGCGGAGTTATTATCTTCGGGGCGGAAGTAAACCAAACGAAACACTTTCAATCAGCCCAAAGGAAAGGGGCATATCGGGAAATTTACTATAAATCAGCGGTTTATTTACGATAATGCTTTTTAACTGTTTGTAGAAATGCCGCCTAAATTAACGGTGTCTAGGTCAGCCATTATTATTGTCTTTGGTCCGAAAGGGTGCGGCTTTTCTTTTTCAATTTTAGGGTTTAGGGTAGCATTTCTTTAGGTCTTTTTGCATTGTTTCGTTTTAGATACTATAAATTGAATTATATGAAATAAAGAATGATATTTAATAATGACTGATGATATATCTCCAGCAAATTTTCATCATCCGACATAAATTTAGAGGCATGACATAAATTTCTAAGCGGCTTTTTCAAACAAAAAATATTCAAACTGGCTGATTTGACAAGAAGAATCCAATGTTATCAAAATTAGTCTAATTTGAGTCAAATCAAACTATGATTAATTCATTAAATTTGCTCATGGTTGTTTTCGGATCATATTTAGAAGGTTAACAAATGTCGAATCTAGCAAGCATATAATCAAATTGAGCGTCTCGGTAAGAAAAATCAATGAGTCCAAGATTGCTCAATTCTGACATCGTTCAGGCACTCAAGTGTCCATCAAAGACCGTCTAATAGGATGAAGTCCTCCGGACCGTCCGTTCAAAGAGGTTCATATTCTTACATTCATTGCATCAAGAACTCTATAAATAGAATCTCACTCCTCTCATGAGAGGGAGTCAGAGACTTCAGAGAGAACTTAAAGATTTGTGAATGTGCTGAAGTCTAGCACCACCTGTCACCGTTGATCATCGTCGGTCGCCGTCGACCACGACCGATCGTTGTGACACTAGTTGACCGTCATCGATCATCGCCAACCGTCGTCGATTGTCGTCGACCAATACTGGCCGTCGTTGATAACCATCGACCGCCATCGAGCACTACTATTGTTGCAATCACCACCGACCATCATCGACCGCTAACCACCTCCAATCACCGTCGACCACCACCGACCAGAAGCCATCAGTCGACGTTGTAACTTGGAAAACCTAGCAACCCTTTTCTTTTTGTGGGACAATTGGTCTCTGTAATCATTAACCTATAATAANCTAGTTGACCGTCATCGATCATCGCCAACCGTCGTTGATTGTCGTCGACCAATACTGGCCGTCGTTGCTAACCATCGACCGCCATCGAGCACTACTATTGTTGCAACCACCACCGACCATCATCGACCGCTGACCATCTCCAATCACCGTCGACCACCACCGACCAGAAGTCATCAGTCGACGTTGTAACTTGGAAAACCTAGCAACCCTTTTCTTTTTGTGGGGCAATTGGTCTCTGTAATCATTAACCTATAATAGATTTTTACATATGTGTCGGCCCCCGCGGTTTTTTCTCTTTACGGGTTTTCAACATAAGAACTTCTGGTGTCATTACCGGTTGTTTTCTTTTACTCGAGTGTGTGTTGAATTCTCGCGTAACGCTAAGAAGATAACTCATTTCTCTACTACCGTGAATTTTCTAGCACGCATCAACTGTAAATTTGTTAAATATGACATTATTTTTGTAGTACCTTACAAGAGATATACATTTTAAAAATAATTCTCCTAACAACATGAGAATGGAGTTTTCAAGAAGAATGGAAGAAGATTGATTGTTTTGATTTCATCCAAGTAATTGAATAATACTACATTCATCATATCCTTGAAAGTTTTGTTAAGTATTAACCAAATATAGCTCATGCTCATTGGTGACCTAATCGCCTCAATGGACATAAGCAAGCTTACACAACAGTTGGGCATCATTTGCTTCTCCTTTTACAAATAAGTATTGTAAAATGTGTGGCCCTTTTAAGTGGCACGAAAGCTTCGGGGAAGAGTTTTAATTATTCTTTGATTAACATTTTGGTTTTATTTTTTACTATACTATAATTAGAGCTATCAAAATGACTCGTTGTTCGCGAAGACCACATGTTCAAGCTGTTAAGTAGTTTGTGTTTGATTCATTCACTAAAAAGGCGAGCTAAACACGGACAATATTTTTGTGCTCGATATATGAACAAACAGAACACAAACAAAGTTTTGTTTGTTCGTGTTTGGCTCGATATATATATATAATTGATGAGTATTATTTTTAAATAGTCTAATTGAGTACAAGGCTACAAAGAATTATAATCAATTAAAATTATTAATTAAAAAAAGAATAAACATATATTAAATTTTATTTAAATGAATATTTTAATATAAATAATAAGATTTAAATCTCGCCCCTACACTTAATGTTCTACGGCTGTGTGACTAGAGCTATCAAAATGGCTCATTATTTGCAAGTGGCTCGTGTTTGATTCACTAAGCAAATCAGTCGAACACGAACAAAATTTTTTATCTCAAAATATAAACAGGTTGAGTACGAACAGTAGTATTTTTTAAGGAGCCAAACATGAACCGAGCCTAGGCTCGCTCAAGCTCGGCTCTTTTACACCGCTAACTATAATCATTTCCCCTCCATAAAGTTGATGTAGACTACTAAGCTAAACCTTAAAGATTCATTTAGATCAATTGAAATTATTTGTCGAGTAGTTGATGACTTATTAATGATATTTTATTTTTATGTTATTGTGAGTATTCTAAATTCTTTTCATTTAAGAAAGTTGAACAACATTCTTGATACGTCACCAACAGATCTATCATCCATCATGAATCTCGAGATGATCTTTTGAGCAAACTTACAGTAAAAAAATGACTAGCTCGACGAGGCAAGCCCAATGCTACCAAAATCAGACCAATCCGAGCCAAATCAAATTCAGATCAAGCAATTAAACCCCTTTAGGAAGCTTCTCGAGCATAAGAATGTCAAATGAATTTCAAATCTAGCGAACTGATAGTCGATTCGAGCGTCTCAACAAGCCGAATCCAACGAGCCTAAGATCGTTCGATTTCAATATCATTAAGGCACTCAAATGTCCATCAAACGTCGTCCAATCAAAGGATGATCTTCGGACCGTTCGATTAAAGTGGTTCATATTCATGCATTAATTGAACTCATAACTCTATAAATAGAGCCCCACCCCTCTCATGAGGGAGGAGGAGAACTTGAATCTTTGATAAGGAACTGAAGTCCAACACCAACACCGCAGACCGTCGCAGATCATCGTCGACCATCATTGACCTCTGTCAATCGCCGTCGACCATCAGCGATCATCGCCAATCTCCGTCGACCACCATCAAACGTCGTCAATCACCGCCAACCACCTACTGGACGTCGCCAATCTCTATCGATTGTCTCCCGTTCGTAGCAACAAATACATCAGTCCGTCGACGGTGTAACTTCAGAAACCTAGTAACATTTTCTCTCCTATGGGACAAGTGATTTCAACTGTAATCATTTTTCTATATTAGAAACTTCAGTTGTGTTAGACCTCATGGTTTTTCTCTTTCTGGATTTTCCACGTAAAAACTTCTAATATTTTTACTGATTATTTTTTTTTATCTAAGTGTGTGTTGAATTCCCATGTAATACTAAGACGATAGTACATTACTCTACCATCACAAATTTTCTAGCGCGCATCAGCTCAAAATCTGACTGTAAAATGATACACACATCACATATGTTTTTGAAAAAGAATAAAACATTATAACTACATAAAATTATGATTCTTTCTTGCAAATCTTACAGATAAAAAATAGGCACTCCAAATGAACCCTAGACATCATTCTAATAAATTCAACTTCAAGATTTCTTGTAAGAAACTCAAATAAATATTTTATTAACTCAAGATAGTAGTGAAACATTCTAAATATATGAATTTATTTCTATATAATAATGTGAAAGACTAATATTATAATGCTAACTTTATACATCAACTATAGTAAAACTAATACACAAACAAGATGATTTTAAGCATGATATGCCATAAAAATATCCATTCCATCAAGTGCAAATCATGACACAATATTTAAGCAAAAAAATTTTGTAATTAAATTCAATATCATATGAACGATAACTTGGCTAAACTATAGTCACAATGAAGCAAACAATATGATGAGAACCCAACATGATTATAGCACGTTCATGATCATTTGATCAACTAATCGAATAAGCATAAACACATTTATAAATACTCAATAACTAAATTATCTCATGATATACAACTTATAATAATAATAATAATAATGTTTACAGCAAATATAAAAACTTTATATTATATTAAAGTTTTAATTTATTCATGGATTCCTGAATCAAATCAAGCAAAATGGCAAAAACTTTATCGAAATACACATATTCATCATAATATTAGTTATTGATTGAGTATAATTAACTATAAATATTAGTCAATTAGCAAGTGGAATTGTATATTATAATCTTACTTATATTGGATGGCTAAACTTGAATTTATCTTAAGCTTATTTAATTAATCCCTCTCAAGGGTTAGATGAAGTTATTATCTAAATATTAAACTAAATCTTGAAAATTGAGGCATCTTTGATTTGAGTAATACCAAAGTCAACTAATATTGACCAATGTATCCATACTATGGTGAAACAAAGAAGATGTCATTTTGTTACATAATAGAATAAAAAGGCCATAATTTTGAATAAGAAGTAGCTTCCATGTTACATCAATGTCCACCTAACTACAATCAAACCCTAGAAATATAAAAAAAATACTTCTTAGGGCATTATGGGCATTTGTTACCACTTACAAATCCATAATTTAATAGAATATTACCAACTTGTAGCCATTTTATATTAACCAGCAATCATGTAGGTATAATTCAATCACAAAATGCTAACTTATTATTCATTTATAATAATAATAACAAATTCTATACTTTAATCTTATGATCTCAAATGTCACTTTCATTCATAATGTATTTTTTTTTTTTTTACTTTCCTTGATAAGTTATTTAACAGTATATATACGTTGTGCAGTTATTCATGAGATAATGGATAATGATTTAATTTACCACCATGAGGTCTCATATACGAGTATATATGCTAAATAGTTCTCATGATAGAGATGCAGATTCAAGTCTGGGTTTTAGATAAACTATTCACTAATTTCATTTACAAAATATAGTATTTAATTAATTTTATGCTCAATTAATATGTGTGTGTAATAATAATAATAATAATAATAAATTAAGCTCACATGTGCTTGCTAGCTTTAACAACTGTTCAAATATCTTTGAATTTTATATCAATCTATTTCATAAGGTACAATTGATCAAGATATACCTAATTTCACCACTATATGTCTCTCCAAATAATATTTTCAAACAAAAAGAGAAAACCAAACCTTCTCATCTTATATTTACCTACACAAATTCAATGCTTTATATCTTGTCATATGCAAACAAAATTACCTTATAACTTACTTCCATATTTTATTTTATATAATTACAAAAAAAGAAAAAAAAGGAAATATATATCAAACCTTTGGTGGCCTCATCAAAGCTTAAATAATGCATCATTGTGAAGGCATCTAGTAAATTATATGTCACATGATTCCTTGCTTGGTATTTTAGGTTGAGCAAAGTGCCCATCCCATGTGATCTCACCTTCTTATGCTTGCCAACTTAAAAGCATCCAAAGCTAACAAAATTACAAATTAAATTTACACACCAAATCTCTTATTTACATACCACACCTCTTACTAACCCCGTGCTTTACATTTTTTAAAATTTATATTCAACATTCTTATGACTTAAATGCACTTAAATATTTTCAAAAAAAAAGCCAGTAATTTCTACTCATTTATTTATTCATTTTGTTGTTTGATGACGATTATAATTGTTGCGGCTTGGTCCCATTTTTGTCATTAATTGTTAGTTTCAGTCCTCTATCATTGACTCAAAAAGAAAAATAAATAAATAAATAAATATTAAATTGATAACTGAACTTTTATTCATAAATATATAATTAATTTATGTGAATTTACTTACATACCCCCCAAGTTCCATGAATTTACATAGAATGATGTTTAGGGGTTGGCCATGTAAATTTATAGGAATTGAGGGGCATGCATGTAAATATTTCATTAAATTAATGTGTTTGATGTCATTTATGAAGATATTTTATAGAGTGTAGAAAATTAGGTGATATGGCACATGTATGTGTTATTATATGGTGGCTTATCATTAAACACCAAAATTGACAGCTACAATGTGGATGGAAGTTGGGATTATTTTATTAAATAATTATTGTTTGGCTGTCAATCACTCAGAGCTGATTTTTCTTTTTCTCTTTTTTTACATTTCTAACATATTTAATTTTCAGAACTGTCATTTTTTTTTCTATTTATTTTATTGCTGGGGAAATTACATGCAGACCACCCCAAACTTGCTATTTACAAATCAATCCTTTTCTTTCATCCATTTGTTAAATTCTCGCTCAAATAACAAAGTTTATGAGTAAATATATTGGTTCGTTGGTAGGGGGTGTGAACGAGCCAAAGGTTTGGCTCGCTCGTGTTTGTATTTCGAGCTCAAAAAGTGTGTTCGTGTTCGGTTTGTTAAGCAAACGAGCCGAACACGAGCTGTTCGGGAACAAAGAGTCGTTTTGACAACCCTAATCATGTAGTCATAAAATATTAAAGATTGCAGTAAAATTTAAAAATTATTAAAACATCATTTTAATTTAATTTAATAATTTTATTCTATTTTTTTTATTAATACTTTTAACTGATTATAAATCTTTGTAGCCTTATAGTCAATTATTTTTTTTTAAAATACAACTCATCAAAGATATATATATATATATATAATTGATTAGTAGTATTTCGAGCCAAAACGAGCCGAACACGAACGAGCAAAACGTTATTCGCGAACGAGCCGAACATGAGCTACTTAACGAGCCGAACACGAGCTGTTCGCGAACAAGGAGCCTTATTGACAGCCCTATTCATTAGTTCAAAATATCAATATTTAGAGGGGTCTGTATGTAAATGCTGAGTTTTCTAAGCTTGGTTTTGTGGGTAGTTAAATAGTTGAATTATAAATATTTATCAAATAGAAATTACAAAATTACAAAATTACCAAATGATGATGGAAAAACTCATGGCGCAAGTAACGGGCAAATTCTGTAATATAATTGTGAATTAGGAAACCAGTACAGAAATGAGCAATTTGTGCTGCAAATATGGTGTTGATGATTGAGAAATCATTATAAAAATGTACGCATTCAAAATATTATTTCCTCATCAATCATTTTCAATGTTATTGGAGTCATCATGTGACGAAGCACAATTTGATGATAATTGCAAACCTCTAAGCTCTTAAAATGATGAATTTTCTTCCTTTTTTTTTCAAATAATTACTTTTTAGATCAAACATGTCTAAATTTCATAAATTTATGGCTAAAATGAGGATTATGTTATGATTATTCCAAATATCATAATAACATAATATAAGCGTATTTAGACCTTGCATCGATTGAATTGATCTGAATCATTCTAACAGAGTTTGAAGGGGTGACACTTTCTTGTAATCGCGGATGAGATGATGGCCCGATGGTTGGACATTTCCTCCCGCACCGGAAGGTCTCATGCTCTTAGACAATGAGCGGATGCGCATATTATAAAGAATCTCATAACTATGACCATCAACTGGCCGAAAATTTATTGTGTTCTGAAATCATTCATTCTTCGCATTTTTTAACTGGCACAACCACACCTTTTGATTGCTAGGGAAATTATCTCACTGTCTTCAATCATATTCAATCACCAACCAAATTCGTGTTTGTTAGCTTCCCTTCGTTTTAAAAAAACATATTACTTCAATCTCTTTTAATTGTTTACTACTTACGTGTCAACAAATTCCTCTTCTTCCTGGGGAGAGATAAGCCCAAGAATCTCCCAACAACCACTAACTCAAAGCCAACATTATCCTATCCCTTATTTAGGGTGAGAGATCATAACAATTTTCATTGAAGACAATCCACATAAGAACATTTAAGCTATGTTTACCACCACCAATATAAAGGATTCCACTATAATTCAATTTGTTCGCATTGTATGACCATATTATCTATTTTCTATAAAAGATGAAATTATGCATATACATGTAAATGATTCAAGATTTAGTGAGTTTAAGGGCTTTTGGTTTAATTGGTTAAGAAAATAAGCCAAAAATGATGAAAAATAAGTTCTTCTATGACTGACACAATAGCATCTATTAATATATTTTCTTAAGATATGTTATAGTTCATATTTAAAAGGCATTATGTCTTAGGGTCTAGTTTCAACTTACTAGCAATAAAGCTTCCATTAGCCCTTATAACTCACCAATTTCGTCCTTCAATATCCCTAAAAGTAAGGTTTAAGCTACCAAGTAATAGTTATTATATAGATGTAATTAACATTATAAGTAGTTTGATCAATATGAGATCATTATTCACATTCAATATGTTATTGATGTGCTTTGTTGTTGATTCCTTAAAACCACCCATGATTTCGACTCATATATAATCTATATTGTCCCCCACATATCTATCAAAACTTTTGTTAAATGACTAAGCTTTTGCTAAATAATTCATAAAAAATAAATGAATCATTAAAGAATTCATGTATTTATAGCACTTTAAAAAATAAGAGAGTGTGCTCAAAAATATATATTTAGATATTATATATAACGGAAATCAATATTTGGCAGAGGCCCAAATACCGATTTCCCCTGCGCAATCCAGCCCCATGATGAGAGCTCGCGCCATGTTCCTATAATTCGACCCCCCACGCACCACGGTAGGGATCGAACCGTAGCCATTGCACTACCATCAAATTACCATTTTGGAAGTGAAATACATATTTTCATATATAAATTATTTATAATATCAAAATATTATAAATTTAAATATCAAACTTTTGGTGTCTAGATATGTAAATGCATAAGAGTTGTAGGGCATGTATGTAAATTTCTCATAATTATATGATGAATTTTCGTCACCCAACCCATCTTAAATTGTCTGGTTTATTTTATTTTATTTTAATTTTGTAGGCAAAAAATAATTCTAAAGTCTCCACTTTCAAAAAATGAAAGAATAGTATTGGCTACATGACACTTTAGAGAATTTATTTGTGATTGNTATGATGAATTTTCGTCACCCAACCCATCTTAAATTGTCTGGTTTATTTTATTTTATTTTAATTTTGTAGGCTAAAAATAATTCTAAAGTCTCCACTTTCAAAAAATGGAAGAATAGTATTGGCTACATGACACTTTAGAGAATTTATTTGTGATTCATATTCTTAAGGTTTATAGTGACGTGTTGGGCTCTACGGTCAATTATTAGTTAATGTGAATGTGACGCCTTAACTATATTTTGCGGCTTCCCAATCAAATTTTATTGCCAATTCTTATAGAAATNCGATCTAGGACTGCAAGGCAGATGCAACGCAGCTGCAAACCAAAAAGTCTGTGTGTGTGTGTGTGTGTGTGTCCAATCTCATGTGTCTAACCACTCGATCTAGGACTGCAAGGCAGATGCAACGCAGCTGCAAACCAAAAAGTCTGTGTGTGTGTGTGTGTGTGTGTGTGTGTGTTCGGATAATCAGACGTCATAGGCCAACATACAAATAAAAGGGCTCTTTGGCCCAATTCACTATTAATGTATCTCTAAAGGATCACATGATCCTACCATATGAGCCCACGATGACTGTTTGATAGGCCGACTTGTTAGATTGTTGCATCGAATTAACCAGCATGATTGACCTGCCAAAATAATCTATATATTTTTCAAGTTTTGAAGTGTCATTGTCGCTTTTTCTGGGATTTGAGACGCGCTTCTAAAACCAGCCAATTGNATTCACTATTAATGTATCTCTAAAGGATCACATGATCCTACCATATGAGCCCACGATGACTGTTTGATAGGCTGACTTGTTAGATTGTTGCATCGAATTAACCAAACTGATTGACCTGCCAAAATAATTTATATATATTTCAAGTTTTGAAGTGTCGTTGTCGTTTTTTCTGGGATTTGAGACGCGCTTCTAAAACCAGCCAAATANGGGATGTGGGCAGTCTTCGTACTATACATTTCGTAATTTAATATTCTCTCGTCTTCTTCTCTATGAAAAGAGTCATGTATGTGGCATACAAGGAGGTGCGCCCTCTCACCCTAAGGAGGAGAGGAAGGATGACCAATCAATCTCTAATTTTGTTCATCTCAGGNTTCATCCTACTGGTGTTTCTCGGAATGACCGACGAGCAGAGTAAATATCAACATGACTTACATACGCCCATAGTGATTTATGAGCCTGCTAACATCCACTTTTGTCGTTTTTTTTTTTTTTGGGATGTGGGCAGTCTTCGTACTATACATTTCGTAATTTAATATTCTCTCGTCTTCTTCTCTATGAAAAGAGCCATGTATGTGGCATACAAGGAGGTGCTCCCTCTCACCCTAAGGAGGAGAGGAAGGATGACCAATCAATCTCTATTTTTTTTCATCTCAGACCATCCCTCTCATCAGAGGAGTGCTCACGAAAGAAATTGAGAATTTAAGCCTAGAAAATACATCCACTCTTTCTCGCACTCACTTTTTTTCACAAGTATCTTCAGAGTTATATAAACCCATGAACGATACTAGATTTTACATCCTCTTCAATATATAATATAAAAGATTTGGGCGGTATAAATGTAAAAAAAGCAAAATTTAGGCCTTTTTTTATTTAAATGCATAGGAATTGTGTGGTAAGTAATCACTTTATTTGTGACCATTATTTTTTTTTTTTTAGAATAATTTATTTTATTTGTGGCTCAGTCCTGTTCAACACTGAAGTGACNTCAGAGGAGTGCTCACGAAAGAAATTGAGAATTTAAGCCTAGAAAATACATCCACTCTTTCTCGCACTCACTCTTTTCACAAGTATCTTCAGAGTTATATAAACCCATGAACGATACTACATTTTACATCCTATTCAATATATAATATAACAAAATTTGGGCGGTATAAATGTAAAAAAAGCAAAATTTAGGCCTTTTTTTTATTTAAATGCATAGGAATTGTGTGGTAAGTAATCACTTTATTTGTGACCATTATTTTTTTTTTTAGAATAATTTATTTTATTTGTGGCTCAGTTCTGTTCAACACTGAAGTGATCAACAATACAAGTAAGTAATCATATTTTTCTAAATAGCAAATGTTGATTATGTCATGATTTAGTTTTTTCCTTATTAAAGTACATAAATTTATCATTTTTTGTTAGATGGTAAGCCATGCTTAGGTCATTTTCTATATTAAAGTACATAAATTTATCATTTTCTGTGAAGATGGTAAATCACATCCGAGGAGTAAAGCGTGGAAATGGGAAACAAACGTATATCAAACTGTGAGAAATTAGAGGTTTTTATATATCTGGTTTCAACTATCCTAATTGTATTTAACGCCCCTTTATATACAAGGGTTAGGAACATTATAAAATGATAATTATAACCCTGACTCATTTTTATTCAAACTCATGTCATGGGATCGTATATTTTGCGGATCATCCTCTTGCTGATCTGACTTTATCTAGGTAGTCATAGNCTTAGGTCATTTTCTATATTAAAGTACATAAATTTATCATTTTCTGTGAAGATGGTAAATCACACCCGAGGAGTAGAGCGTGGAAATGGGAAACAAACGTATATCAAAATGTGAGAAATTAGAGGTTTTTATATATCTGGTTTCAACTATCCTAATTGTATTTAACGCCCCTTTATATACAAGGGTTAGGAACATTATAAAATGATAATTATAACCCTGACTCATTTTTAATCAAATTCATGTCATGGGGTCGTATATTTTGCAGATCATCCTCTTGCTGATCAGACTTTATCTAGGTAGTCATAGATCCAGGTAACCTCTGGTTCGACCGTATTCTTGATAAGAGGATTCTTAATTGATTGCTCTATAGTATCTGATCTCTAATCAATATCTAGCATCTAATATCTGGATGACACGTGCTCCGCTCTAAGCCGCCTGATCCACAGAGGAACTAGTCATAGTATTTTACTTATAAACTACATATATATATATAAAATTAAAAATAAAGTAAATTAAAAATACCTACAACAATTAAAATTTTAGGCCAATAAAAAAAAAGAAGTATCAACCATTCAAATCACATGCAATAATACAAGACTTCNTGGTTCGGCCGTATTCTTGATAAGAGGATTCTTAGTTGATCGCTCTATAGCATCTGATCTCTAATCAATATCAAGCATCTAATATCTTTGTCTATTATCGTAAAGCCCTAATGGATGACACGTGCTCCGCTCTAAGCCGCCTGATCCACAGAGGAACTAGTCATATTATTTTACTTATAAACTATATATATATATATATATATATATATTAAATTAAAAATAAAGTTAATTAAAAATACCTACAACAATTAAAATTTTAGGCCAATAAAAAAAAGAAGAAGTATCAACCATTCAAATCACATGCAATAATACAAGACTTTTTTTTCTAACTTAATGAGCTCAGCAAAATGATAATAAAGAATGAGGAGCATGCTTATATATACGCAAATGCTCCATCTTATAATGACATAGGTGCAACTAATTGATTAGGTTGTTAGGAGAATATTTGGTCAAAAAAATTAAACTCTACTTCAACAATGATAACTAATATAAAATCGAAATTATTTTAGGGTGTGTTAGGGAAACTGCAGCTGCTTGAAGACGCAGGTATAAAACTATTGTAGATGAAGCAGCTATTCAAAAGTTACGATTGTTATTATAATTTCTTTTTAAAATTTCAAAATATCATATTACAGCTTTCTCACAGCCGCCATACTTAGGGTTTATTTGGGGCAGCACTAGCTGTCTGAAGAAGTAGCTATGA
Organism: Phalaenopsis hybrid cultivar; assembly: GCA_002079205.1. Lineage (NCBI taxonomy): Eukaryota > Viridiplantae > Streptophyta > Magnoliopsida > Asparagales > Orchidaceae > Phalaenopsis > Phalaenopsis hybrid cultivar. The sequence goes on along the minus strand of JXCR01144832.1, from coordinate 67,538 downwards.
AGCTGTTGCAGAAGAAATGAGAAACTCTTTTTTAAAAAGCTTTGGTGGCTATCACAAATTTGTTTTATATTTAAAAAGTCAGATAGTAGATTTCTGACAGTCACAACATTTTAACAGCTCATGTTGAAAAAAAAAAAATAGTTTTCTATCACAGAAAATTCTAAGAAATAACAGGAAAGTAGCTCCCTAAATAGAACTCTGGTGATTATTTGAAAAACAAAATAGGCAGAAAGTTATCTCAAACAGACCCTTAGNTATAAAATGGAAATTATTTTGGGGTATGTTAGGGAAACTGCAGCTGCTTGAAGAGGCAGGTATAAAACTATTATAGATGAAACAACTATTCAAAAGTTACGATTGTCATTATAATATCTTCTTAAATTTTCAAAATATTATATTACAGCTTTCTGACAGCCGCCATACTTAGGGTTTATTTTGGGCAGCACTAACTGTCTGAAGAAGTAGCTATGAAACTGCTGCAGAAGAAATGAGAAACTCTTTTTTAAAAAGCTTTGGTGGCTATCGCAAATTTGTTTTATATTTAAAAAGTCTGATAGTAGCTTTCTGACAGTCACAACATTTTAACAGCTCATGTTGAAAAAAAAAAACAGTTTTCTATCACAGAAAATTCTAAGAAATAACAGGAAAGTAGCTCCCTAAATAGAACTATGGTGATTATTTGAAAAACAAAATAGACAGAAAGTTATCTCAAACAGATCCTTAGTCAAGTCAAGTTGCAAAACACAGCTTCAAACCACTGTTTTTTGAAAAAAAAACAAACAAAACACAGTTTTCTCAAATACATCAAACTGTGGTGTGACACTGCATCGTCACCCCACTGCTGGCTTCAAAAACATTTTCAGTCTCCAAGGGAAGACTTTGTTAAAGTAAACTCTTGATATGCAATCAATAATTCTCCTTTAATATTAAAAAAAAAATTAAAACTTCTTTATAGGTAATCCTTTTCAAGGATTCAAAAATAAGATTGTGAAAAAGTGTGGTATAATTGAATTTCATAAAAGATTAATTTAAATAGAATTTGCATAAATTACATCAATAGAGGAACATGCCAAATTCATAAATATAATATCTCAAACTACTCTATAAAAACAAACTATTTCGGTCCAACTTAATAACTATATTCCAAGNATTTTGATGCTATTTTCACAATTTTTTATGCTTAGCAAACAAAAACTTTAAGAGCTTTCATGGCCCAATACATTTTTTTAGATGTTAAAATTAGGGGTGACTGATGGGCCGAAATCCATTGATTTATGAAATTAGCCCATAAAAATCACTAATTTTGATTCTATTTTAATGTACAAATTGATTTATTCAATTTGAATTATGTTTGAAGATCAATTAAAATCAAATGAAACCAATCTAAAGTGTAAAGATTTCAAAATAAATAAATAGAATTTGTAAAATGCATAGAAAATTAGAAAATTAATCTGGTAAAGTCAAAAGTGACCATCTAAGCCACCAATCACCATAAATCAAATGATCGGGATCCATCATTAGATAGAGACTATTTCTGATAAGTTAGGAGGACAAATCAAACACACTGATACGATTTCTATAATGACAAAAGAGCAATATCGAATGCTCGCAACTAAGGGTCCGTTTGGGGCAGCTTGTGCGTTTCAGGATAACCAGATTATCCTGAAACGCGGCCCTCGGGCCGACCGCAGGTGACGACCTGCAGCCTGCGTTTAGTGTAAAAACTCAAACGCAGTTTCGGATAAGCTGATGAAACGCGCGAACTGAACAGTGCGGCGGCGTTTTGAAAATGCCGCCCGCACTTATAAGCTGCTCCAAACGGACCACAAATGACCGAGACCAAGTATTTGAGATCAGGACCAAACGTCCTCAATCAAATGGCCAAGGCCGGGCAACCGAGATCAAGACCTAATGCCAGCAGTTGGATGACCTNGATATATATATATATATATAATTGATTAGTAGTATTTCGAGCCAAAACGAGCCGAACACGAACGAGCAAAACTTTGTTCGCGAACGAGCCGAACATGAGCTTCTTAACGAGCCGAACACGAGCTATTCGCGAACAAGGAGCCTTATTGACAGCCCTATTCATTAGTTCAAAATATCAATATTTTGAGGGGTCTGTATGTAAATGCTCAGTTTTCTAAGCTTGGTTTTGTGGGTAGTTAAATGGTTGAATTATAAATATTTATCAAATAGAATTTACAAAATTACCAAATAATGATGGAAAAACTCATGGCGCAAGTAACGGGCAAATTCTGTAATATAATTGTGAATTAGGAAACCAGCACAGAAATGAGCAATTTGTGCTGCAAATATGGTGTTGATGATTGAGAAATCATTATAAAAAATGTACGCTTTCAAAATATTATTTCCTCATCAATCATTTTCAATGTTATTGGAGTCATCATGTGACGAAGCACAATTTGATGATAATTGCAAACCTCTAAGCTCTTAAAATGATGAATTTTCTTCCTTTTTTTTTTCAAATAATTACTTTTTAGATCAAACAGCTCTAAATTTCATAAATTTATGGCTAAAATGAGGATTATGTTTTGATTATTCCAAATATTATAATAACATATTATAAGTGTATTTAGATCTTACATCGATTGAACTGATCCGAATCATTCTAACAGAGTTTGAAGGGGTGACACTTTCTTGTAATCGCGGATGAGATGATGGTCTGATGGTTGGACATTTCCTTCCGCACCGAAAGGTCTCGTGCTCTTAGACAATGAGCGGATGCGCATATTATAAAGAATCTCATAACTATGACCATCAACTGGCCGAAAATTTATTGTGTTCTGAAATCATTCATTCTTTGCATTTTTCAACTGGCACAACCACACCTTTTGATTGCTAGGGAAGTTATCTCAATGTCTTCAATCATATTCAATCACCAACCAAATTCGTGTTTGTTAGCTTCCCTTCGTTTTAAAAAAACATATTACTTCAATCTCTTTTAATTGTCTACTACTTACGTGTCAACAAATTCCTCTTCTTCCAGGGGAGAGATAACCCTAAGAATCTCCCAACAACCACTAACTCAAAGCCAGCATTATCCTATCCCTTATTTAGGGTGAGAGACCATATCAATTTTCATTGAAGACAATCCACATAAGAACATTTAAGCTCTGTTTACCACCACCAATATAAAGGATATTCATTATAATTCAATTTGTTTACATTATATGACATGTTATCTATTTTCTATAAAAGATGAAGTTATGCATATACATGTAAATGATTCAAGATTTAGTGAGTTTAAGGGTTTTTGGTTTAATTGATTAAGCAAATAAGCCAAAAATGATGAAAAATAAGTTCTTCCATGACTGGCACAATAGCATCTATTAATATATTTTCTTAAGATATGTTATAGTGTCATATTTAAAAGGCATTATGTCTTAGGGTCTAGTTTGAACTTACTAGCAATAAAGCTTCCATTAGCCCTTATAACTCACCAATGTCGTCCTTCAATATCCCTAAAAGCAAGGTTTAAGCTACCAAGTAATAATTAATATATAGATGTAATGAACAATATAAGTAGTTTGATCAATATGAGATCGTTATTCACATTCAATATGTTATTGATGTGTTTTGTTGTTGATTCCTTAAAACCACTCATGATTTCGACTCATATATAATCTATATTGTCCCCCACATATCTATCAAAACTTTTGTTAAATGACTAAGCTTTTGCTGAATAATTCATAAAAAATAAATGAATCATTAAAGAATTCTTGTATTTCTAGCACTTTAAAAAATAAGAGAGTGTGCTCAAAAATATATATTTAGATATTATATATAAAGGAAATCAATATTTGGCAGAGGCCCAAATATCGATTTCCCCTGCGCAATCCAGCCCCATGATGAGAGCTTGCGCCATGTGCCTATAATTCGACCCCCCACGCACCACGGTAGGGATCGAACCGTAGCCATTGCACTACCATCAAATTACCATTTTGGTAGTGAAATACATATTTTCATACATAAATTATTTATAATATCAAAATATTATAAATTGAAATATCAAACGNTATATAAATTATTTATAATATCAAAATATTATAAATTTAAATATCAAACGTTTGGTGTCTAGATATGTAAATGCATAAGAAGTGTAGGGCATGAATGTAAATTTCTCATAATTATATGATGAATTTTCGTCACCCAACCCATCTTAAATTGTCGGGTTTTTATTTTATTTAATTTTATTTTGTAGGCAAAAAATAATTCTAAAGTCTCCACTTTCAACAAATGAAAGGATAGTATTGGCTACATGACACTTTAGAGAATTTATTTGTGATTGATATTCTTAAGGTTTATAGTGACGTGTTGGGCTCTACGGTCAATTATTAGTTAATGTGAATGTGACGCCTTAACTATATTTTGCGGCTTCCCAATCAAATTTTATTGCCAATTCTTAAAGAAATGAAACTATATATATATATATATATATATATATATATATATATTCAATAAGATTGGCACTCAGGCTGGCTTGAACGTGACCCCAACCAATCTCATGTGTCTAACCACTCGATCTAGGACTGCAAGGCAGATGCAACGCAGCTGCAAACCAAAAAGTCTGTGTGTGTGTGTGTGTGTGTGTCCAATCTCATGTGTCTAACCACTCGATCTAGGACTGCAAGGCAGATGCAACGCAGCTGCAAACCAAAAAGTCTGTGTGTGTGTGTGTGTGTGTGTGTGTGTGTTCGGATAATCAGACGTCATAGGCCAACATACAAATAAAAGGGCTCTTTGGCCCAATTCACTATTAATGTATCTCTAAAGGATCACATGATCCTACCATATGAGCCCACGATGACTGTTTGATAGGCCGACTTGTTAGATTGTTGCATCGAATTAACCAGCATGATTGACCTGCCAAAATAATCTATATATTTTTCAAGTTTTGAAGTGTCATTGTCACTATTTCTGGGATTTGAGACGCGCTTCTAAAACCAGCCAATTGGTTCATCCTAGTGGTGTTTCTCGGAATGACCGACGAGCAGAGTAAATATCAACATGACTTACATCCATAGTGATTTATGAGCCTGCTAACATACACTTTTGTCGTTTTTTTTTTTTTGGGATGTGGGCAGTCTTCGTACTATACATTTCGTAATTTAATATTCTCTCGTCTTCTTCTCTATGAAAAGAGCCATGTATGTGGCATACAAGGAGGTGCTCCCTCTCACCCTAAGGAGGAGAGGAAGGATGACCAATCAATCTCTATTTTTTTTCATCTCAGACCATCCCTCTCATCAGAGGAGTGCTCACGAAAGAAATTGAGAATTTAAGCCTAGAAAATACATCCACTCTTTCTCGCACTCACTTTTTTTCACAAGTATCTTCAGAGTTATATAAACCCATGAACGATACTAGATTTTACATCCTCTTCAATATATAATATAAAAGATTTGGGCGGTATAAATGTAAAAAAAGCAAAATTTAGGCCTTTTTTTATTTAAATGCATAGGAATTGTGTGGTAAGTAATCACTTTATTTGTGACCATTATTTTTTTTTTTTTAGAATAATTTATTTTATTTGTGGCTCAGTCCTGTTCAACACTGAAGTGACCAACAATACAAGTAAGTAATCATATTTTTCTAAATAGCAAATGTTGATTATGTCATGATTTAGTTTTTTCCTTATTAAAGTACATAAATTTATCATTTTTTGTTAGATGGTAAGCCATGCTTAGGTCATTTTCTATATTAAAGTACATAAATTTATCATTTTCTGTGAAGATGGTAAATCACATCCGAGGAGTAAAGCGTGGAAATGGGAAACAAACGTATATCAAACTGTGAGAAATTAGAGGTTTTTATATATCTGGTTTCAACTATCCTAATTGTATTTAACGCCCCTTTATATACAAGGGTTAGGAACATTATAAAATGATAATTATA
>JXCR01144832.1:31950-49397 GCA_002079205.1 Phalaenopsis hybrid cultivar | reverse complement strand
TATGGAATTTGGTGTAGGAGATCATGAGGAACAACTTTCATGAAGGGTGAAAGTCATTTTGAGGTCAATTGGTTAATCAATTTGGTGGATTTTTGATTTTTTGACCCATTTTAAGCATGTTGGGCTAAGTTTGGGTCAAATTTGGGCTATCCATGGGCTAAGCTCAAATTGATTATTTTGGTTAGTGTAAAATATCATGATGAACAATTCTCATGAAGGATAAAAGTTATTTTGAAGTTGATTTGGTGGTCAATTTGGATAGGTTTAGATGGGTTTGGTTTTAGATCCAAACTAGGTATATGGGGCTAAACTTGGGTCAAACTTGAGCTAGCTTTGGACTAAGCTCAAATTGATTATATTATTTTGTGTAAAACATCATTATGAACAACTTTCATGAAATGAAAGTTTTTTTGAAGTTGATTTGATGGTCAATTTGTATGGATTTTGATGGGTTTGGGTTTAAAGAAGTTGATTTGATGGTTAATTTAAATGGATTTTGATAGGTTTGGGTTTAGACTTAAATTAACCCTTAAGGGTTAAATTTGGGTCAAACTTGAGCTAGCTTTGGGCTAAGCTCAAATTGATTGTTTTTTTTGGTAAAAAATGACCTTATGGAGCTTTGGGCTAAGCTCAAATTAATTGTTTTGTTTGGTCACAAATGACCTTATAAAGGATTTTCTTTGAGCTAAGCTCAAATTGATTGTTGTGTTTGGTCAAAAATGACCTTATAAAGGATTTTAAATTTTGGGCTAAGCTCAAATTGATTGTTGTGTTCGGTAAAAAATGACCTTATAAAGGATTTTCAACTAAAATTGGATGCCAATTTGAGATCTAAGGCATTCAATTGTTGAAATTTGGGGTGTTAGCCAATATTGGATGCCAATTTGAGGTCTAAGGCATTCAATTGTTGAGATTTGGGGTGTTAGCCAATATGGGGGCTAATTGGGGGGTTTTGTCAAAAATGGTCAAATTGACCAAATTGTATCATGNGTCTCAACCCTTAACATCTTATGGCTACGTGATTAGGGTTGTTAAAACGACTCTTTGTTTCGTGAACAGCTCATGTTTGACTCGTTAAGTAAACGAGCCGAACACGAACACACTTTTTGAGCTCGAAATATAAACGAGTTGAGCCTAGCGTCATCTCCTAAAAGAGCTCTTAGGGGTGGTGGGCAGCCCAAAACTTAAATACTGTTTTTCGGCCCAACACCTCATCAATGTGTGACTTTTTGTCCGTGACATTCTTTTCCACTTAATCACATGACAACCTCATCACGGATCGGCTCCACTGAGGGTCTCACTGGACAATGGAGAGTTCACACACATGGCGAGCAGTAATATGCTCTAATACCACTTATCACTTCCCAAAAGAGCTCTTAGGAATGATGACAGCCCAGAACTTAAATACTATTTTTCGGCCCTACACTCACCATGGGTTCCACTGGACCATGGAGAGCCGGCACACCTGACATATAATAATCTGCTTTGATACCAATTATTACATTCAAAAGAGCCTTAGAGGTGATGGGCAACCCAGGACTTAAATACTGATTTTCCGTCCTATACCTAACCGATGTGGGACTTTTTGTCAGGCTCGCTTGTGTTCAGCTAGTTTGCACCCCTAAAAATAACGTCTTAAAAATATTTAACAAGATTAAAAGTGAAAACTGAAAATTCGTTTAAATGACCGTAAAATGTTGCAGTTTGCACCCAAAATGTCGGAATAATACAATTGAATATGATTAATTATATCTTAATGAATAAAAATTAACAATTTAAAATTGTAATTAACTAATATTAAAAAAATATAAATGACAGCTGTGGGATTTGAACCCACGCCCTTTCGGACCAGAGCCTAAATCTGGCGCCTTAGACCACTCGGCCAAACTGTCATATTGCCTTGAACATTTACATATTATATAATTAATTGTAAATAAAGTTAAGAATTATTAAAAAAAATAATTAAGTAAATACAATGCATTAGATTTATATCAAATTAAAATTTAGACGACGGATGTGTCAAATGACAATAACACCCATATATTATTTATTAACTAACACATCATTTATTAGTAGTAATATTTCTCAATGGTTATCGACTAACATACATTTATATGAGATCATTGCCAATTATTGAGTGATGACAATAGACTAATACATGTCAATGATGATCATTGATCTTCTATGGAAATCAACAATCATTGTTATCCACCACCAATCATTCAACGACAAACACTCAATTGCATTAATGATTATTAATCAACATCAACGCTCGTCATCTTACTTTAATACATGTTTTTAATCGTTAACATATGCTAACCATCAATAGAAATTGATGCAATCTCCCCATGGAGCTTGTGAATCAATGTCAAAGCCCTTTGTCGTTCATCACCAATTATTAACCTTAAGTACTGACCAATGCTTTTTGTTCACCAACATTGTTCATTATCATCCATTGCATGACACCAGCCGTTGTTAGCATCAATAAACCCAAAATATAAACATTTAACAACAATTAATGATTGATGTTCATTTTCCCAATTGATCAATCTCGCATCTTTTTAAGAGACAACCAAGCAACTGGTCACCGATGTGCAATGCTCATTTTCATGTTATCTTACTTTACCCTGTTATTAGATTAGCAACCAAATTGATCATCTACTATCACCCTGCTTTAATTGATATGCATTGAAGATTATATGATTTCTGGCAATAACAAATGCATGAAATCAATCAATCATCACCATTTGACGCACATCTTTTTAATTGCCCAATCTTCCGTTGTATTCAAAGAGTAAACAAGTCCTACCGATCATTGCCTCTTATCAACTATCGATATGTATCTTTCATTGATCAATTTTTAATGTATTTAAATTCGTTGATGACTAAAGCTCAACTTATCGGTCGTCCTACCTTCACTCCAATCAAGAATAACAAAATCATACCCCTCGCATAGCCTGACTCGCAGTATTCAACATCAATCATCACATAATGTTATGCTAATAAATAATGCACATCATTTAGTATAAATTGAACTCAATTGTTTACTTTTCTATCAGAAGAATGACCAAGCAAATCCTTATTCTTAATGTTTCGTGGCAATCATTGTTATACAAATCTCATTAATCTAACATATGATAAAAAAACAATGCTCGATAAGCTTCTTCTTGATCACCTTATCTTTATTGTTATTTGGAGAATGACTACATCAATCATTCACGATAACCTAACTATTCATATTCCCATCAACCATCATTTGAGCATGTTATAAATCATTAAAAGATATTCACCATGCATCAACTTCTAATGCTCATCATTTCATTACTCAATGTCCACTCTTTTCGATAAACATATACAACCACCCAATTTTTAGTATTTCTTTGTCAATCATTGCATGATATCTTCTATAGATTAACTTTTAATATCTTCCAAACATTTACGACCAATATTCATCTTTATGGCAACCAAGTTTCTCCTCCTAACAACGCTTATACATATGGATGTAAGTGAACCAAATTGACTCGTGAGCCAACTCGTGCTCAGCTCAATAAGGGAGCTCAAGCTTGAGTAATTTTTAACTTATTTGACACTTCTAAGTCTTGCTCATTTATTTCTTATTAACTTTTTATAAAATCAAAACATATGCATGAATAGGTTTTTTAATTATCTTTCATGCAAAAAAAAAAAAATTATTATAAATAAAACCTTGTTGAAATAGAAAAATTAATACACTTCTTACTTTGACAAACTTATATGATTTAATTTCTAATGAGAACTGTCATGCAATTAATTAGTTCAAATAGATATAATAAGACTGTGAAAGAATGAAAGTTCTAACAAAAGAAGTTCAATAACTTCTGTCTTTCATATTTTAAAAAAATTATGAATAATATTTATAAAAATTGATACACTCTTTGATTTTTTTTTAAATATTTTGAGCATGGTAATCTCATTATTTATGGCTTTTATTTCATGTAGTAAATTTTATTTGTCAATATAATAAAGTTATTATATAATACCTATAAATTATAATCTGAATACGTATATATAAAAATTTTACTTATTAATTACTTAGTAAGGCATAGAGTCGTAATCTAGAGATAGAGGGTCTGTTTGGGATAAATTTTTGTAAAATTATCGGTTTTGAGAATTGATTTCTTGTTACTTCCTAAAAATTTTGGGAAATTATTTGTGGTCGATTTGACCTATTAAAGTACTATCCTTTAGAATGTGATAGAGTCTTTTAGTCTCTTGGATTGCTCTCTACATCCTGATTTTCTCTAGAATCTTCAATCTCATGCTTGTCTTGTCACATTCTAGAGGATGGCTGGAGCATGACAAGTAGCTGTAAAAAAACTAATTTTATCTTTTATTTATGTATATATATAAGCCTCCCAGCAACTTTCTAATAAATTACTTTGTCCACCCTAAATATAACCTGAATTTAAGGGCACGTTTAGATCACACTTTTTGCCCGCTTATCCGAAAACGTGATTCTATTTTTATACTAATCGTAGACCGCAGGTTGACCCCCGCGGTCGACCTACGGGCCGCATTTCAAGATAAATTGTTTATCCTGAAAAGCACAAAATGCCCCAAACGCACCCTAAATTTGAGGGCCCTTGATGTTTTCAATGGGCTCATGGTTAAAAATTAAAACTTTTGTGGTAAAAGGAATAAAAGCATCTCAACTTCATAAAGTCTTTCTTTCATTTATTAATTCATTTCATTTTAGAATTGATGTACCTATAAATCCTAAGTTATAAATATTTAATGCTTTCAAAATATGAAGCTAATAGCATTATACGGTTCATATACTTTAATTATTACATATTTTATCTTTTATATTAACATATTCCAATACAATTTTTTTTAAAAATCGATAATAACTGCCCCAAGCCGGGATGAAAGCACTTGATGACTTGCTGTACAATGAACGAATTAAAAAAGGAATTCTTAATTCAGATGAAAAGCAAAGTGTAGCACACTGTTCCAAATGTTCCACACAACATATTCATGTACAAATATTGAAGGATTTACATAAATACCACTCACTTCTTATGTATTTACATATCTCTCATCCAAGCTTAATTTTTTTTTTCAAAATGTCAACTTACCTAGAAGTGAAAAGGTGCTATAAAAAAGGTATTTTTGGGTGGTATAAATGTAAAAAACTAAGTTAAATATGTAAATATATAAGAAGAAATGACACCATACAAATAAGGGCAGAACAATGAGAAAGAACTTTTACATCAAATAAGATTTATCAAATTAATCCTGTGCCAGGGAGATGGAGCTCACGAGCGACGACAGAATAAATGGCTTAAATCCACCCCCAATCAGATTTTGTAAATCCAGATTTACACCTTAGAAAAGACGGAATGAGAGGAAGAGAGAAGGAACAAGAGAGAGTTTGATTTGGCGAAGCATTGGACTTAATTTTCATATTTTTTTAGTGTTTGGCTAGATTTAGCATAAATCCATGCCTGAATCTATTAAAACTGCTACCAAACATCGTTAGGATGGATGTTATAGTCATTGGTATTATTTAAAGATGATTATAATATTGTGGTTTTTGCATTTATATCAAAATAAAGCTAATAATTGTCAAATTGACCTTATCTTATGAGTGACATATATTATAAGGTGATCTTTGCAACACTCAATAAAATGGAATATTGATAAATCAATCCTAAATAGTAAAGATCATAAGGTAATGATGATTGAGGATGGTTGGTAAGAAGAGGAAAATATAAATTTACCCTTACGCACTATATTTAAGGCTGTTGATGGAAAGCAAGCCAGTCATATTAATGCAGAAAACAGTAATCAGATGCATCAATACATTAACCCAATCAAGTAAAAAACAGCCAACATTTTGGCCTCAAAAACTAATTTAAAAGGCAGAAAAACTCGGAATGACGAGAGACCGTTGCGGCATGGACAATCTCCACATAACACTTGCAACAACTTTTGAGACACCAGAACCAAATGACAAGAAGCCATCAATTGTACAAACATGCATGGTTTGAACCCAAATCAAGCCGAACAAAACAACCCAAATACACAAGTTGCCTTCTACACAGTGTTAAGTTACATGTGAGAATGCCAACCTCTAGGGGGATGTCAGACTAGCCCGTCAAAATTTCAAGCCCAGATTTACATGACGGTGGTGCAGGACTGGTAGTGATACTACAACTAATAAACAATTTTAATCATTAGTTATGGGGAATTAGCTCTAGAGGATTCGAACATTTGATACAAAATAGAGGCATGTCATCATCTCTTTTCTAGGACGCTAAATTTGATCCACAAACCATCACAGAATTATTCCCCTCAATCCAACTGGCAAATTTTCAATCTAACTTTGTAGTATTATGATGTCAGTGCTACAATATGGTATGTTGGATTTGTTGGTCAGCAACATTGTTGGTCAAAACCATCGTTGGAGCAATATTATCAGTTTCCGGTGGGGAGCCAAGTCGATTGAGCCAACCTAGGAAGAGAGCATTCAATCAAGGGAGAAGATGATCAGTTCCATCTGCTATTTAAANGAGCCAACCTAGGAAGAGAGCATTCAATCAAGGGAGAAGATGATCAGTTCCATCTGCTATTTAAAAGGAGGAGGAATAGTTCCAAATAATCCATATATAAGATAGAATAGCCTCTAAATGTCACCCTCGCCTAAAGAGAATCATTTCAACCAATAGCTTCCCCGACATTCCAGCATTGCTTAGATTTTAGGCTTTAGGCCATGTCATCTTTCCCTCCCGAAGAAAAATCACCCCAATAAGCAACTTAATTACATCAGCAACACCAAGGACATCAGAAAAATGACTAAAAATCATTTGCTTTATATTGACTTGGTCAAATTTGAGAATAGGTAGCCTTCTGTAGTGCCTATCATGCCATGTGTCTACTTATTTACTTTCTCAGTAGGTGTGTTGGTTCGCAACCCTCGAGATCAAATATTTTTTTCTACCGATTCGAAGTATGGCACAACATAACTTGACAATATTCCAACCATCAATTAATAAACACAATTTTTTATGATTGTACATATGCAGGGACCTCAATGCCTTGTGTTAGAACAACCTTGGACCGATCAATCTCCTTCTAGCTCACACCGCCTACAAAGCATATCAACTTAACATCACAAAAATAAACCTTAATCTGTCCATAAAAAAGTTGGTCAAAATTGTGACGAAATGACTATAATTTCTAAAGGGAGCTCACATCAATATTCGGGACACAATTGCAGTCAGATCCCTTTCCCATGGCATCGACCAACACAAATCCACCACCATTATGGAGAGCAAGTCGCACCACTCATAGGCATAAAATCACCTCCTTCCGAGACACAATGTTGGATTCCCTACTACATCAAATCTTCTCTTTCGCTAACACAAATCCATCTCCACAGTTAAACCTAAGTCACATTTTTATGATACAAATATCCTCCCTTCGTTGATAAAAGTCGCTCCCCTTGTTGACATCATCCTCACTCTATTGTTGGTCATGTTACTCACATCATTAACAACATTGTTACAAAAATTTACCTCGTTTGCTATATATCCAATTGTATTCCTCGCTCTCCAGGCATTTCCATCGTTCGGTCAATAGCCAACAGTTAACTCCTCATCGAGCATTGTAATGCTCGGTTATTTCTACATAACTAGTATTACTGTTGGAGTGAAGCTTGCAACACACAAAGGAGAAAAACTCCAGCGCCTCCAAAGAGAGCGCTTCATAGCGTAGCCACGCCTAAAACGGTTGTTACAATTCGGGTCTGAAAGACGGCGCACCACAACAACACATGACATGATGAAATGAATTAAACATCTGTTGTATTCTCAATAGAGAATAAGCATGCAAGTAATAACCAAAAGAAACTAAATTAAAAATAAGGAAACAACTACCCAACCCAGAAAGAAAATACAATAACTCATACAAAACTGAAAATATCAAAAGAAAATTTAAATCTGAAAAGTTTGCTCCACTGGAGAGGATCCGATAGTGGATGGGTAAAACATGTTATATAAAAATATCAACGGATGAGTTGGAAAATCAACCTCAGTTTATAATAATTATTTATTAAAACATAAACGATAAAGAAAATCGGCATGCAGCATGACCAATAAATAGGGACGTTTGACTTTGTGTATAAAAGAATATATAAAGACAATCACATGTTTATGATCCTGAATTGAAGTGACTTGAACAAATGCATATTTATGTAGATATTTACATGCTACAATATCAAATATTTTGCACATATATAACACTACTGATAACATGTAGTTTCAGCATATACACATTTATACGTATGACTATATTTATATATGTCGGTCTACTAGGACGCCCTGAAACAAGAAAAGGCATGTCTACTACGACGCTCTGAAATAAGGAAAGATAGGAGCCAATCCCACGGAAATCCACTGATTTCTCTAAAGGACTCGTCGATTTAGTTGGTCATAACAAAAAAGTTTAATACCAACATAATAATATTGTAGTATTAATTATATTTCATGTAACACAATCAAAACACAAGAATATAACTACAAAATGTCCACCGGGATTTATAAATGATTATGCAATTGAAATAATGAGATTTGTTAAATCAATGATTTAAAATAAATAATAAATATTGAAATCTTGATGTGTGAACAATCAAACACAAGGCATGAGGGCAAAGCAGCAATAAATAAGGTTAATTACATATTGAAGTCATAATGAGCAAAAATAGAAGCCATCGCAATTATATGAGCAAAATTTAAATGGACCGAAGGGAATCTATAATTAGTTATGAATCTAATACAATTAACAAGGATAACACCTCTAACCAGAAGGGGCGCATTTATCCCATAATAAAGAGTTGTTACATACCCCAAGGAGACAAACATGATACCTCTACGAATTGGACGGCTCAACTAACAATACTACACCAATTCAAAAAAAAAAATGATTANGAGATATGTTAAATCAATGATTTAAAATAAATAATAAATATTGAAATCTTGAAGTGTGAACAATCAAACACAGGGCATGAGGGCAAAGCAGCAATAAATAAGGTTAATTACATATTGAAGTCATAACGAGCAAAAATAGAAGCCATCACAATTATATGAACAAAATTTAAATGGACCGAAGGGCATCTATAATTAGCTATGAATCTAATACAATTAGCAAGGATAACACCTCTAACTAGAAGGGGCGCATTTATCCCATAATAAAGAGTTGTTACATACACCAAGGAGACAAACATGATACCTCTACGAATTGGACGGCTCAACTAACAATACTACAATTCAAAAAAAAAATGATTGTGGTTAAGTGTCCATTACTTAGGAATACCCTATTCGAGGTGCATTACTACTATTATTACTTTTATTATTATATTTTTAAAAGAGCAATTATGACTTAATTAATTTTAACTAAAATAACATTTTTTTGTTTTATTTTGATATAGATGAAATTATAATTTCTAAAAATTATGTGTGCAAAATAACATAATAACAAATAAAAATAAATTTTCATTTTGTCGTTTCTTAAATCATGTTTCTCCATCGGTTTGCCTTAAATCTCAAATTAGTAAGTCTCGTTGGGAGATGGACATGAGATTTAGAAGGTTGATGCGAGCGGGTAAAAACGAGGGTTACCTTCCTCGGTGGTTTTGAGTAGGAGCGGACGGAGGGAGTAGGGATTAGGTCGCCTCCACAAGCCACAATCTTGTCATTACCTTCCCAGCTAGCTCCATGCGCTATTCTATCACAGGGTTCGGTTGCAAGGCCAATCGAAAGAGAGGGAGAAGGGATCGACAGCTTTCGGTGGACACCCAAGGTGATGGAGGGGTGACGTTGCAGCTCCATGCCCTAACCCAGGCTCTTATAGAGCAATGAGACTTCGACAAACTAGGAAGGCGGCCAAGGAGAGGACGGGGGCCAAATCAGGAAGGTCTAAGGAAAGGGAAGGGAAGATTTGTGAACTACCAATCGGGGAGTTAGAGAAGCAGAAGGAAGGAGATTAAATTCGTGCGATAACGGGATAAACAGGGAGCAAGAAAAGGTAAATTTTTTGTGCTTACAATAAAAGTGCTGCAGGTTTGATTCTTCCATGTTTTCTTTATGAGCGAGCAAAAATATTTATGCCTCTTTTGGGCGTAACTATGTAGCTTATGGATTTCTCCCGATTCTGGAGTTAGTGCCTTTATTTGGAGCAACTCTCTCTCTCTTTCTCGTGCTTGTGGTGTTTCTTGATGGGGTTTCTTCATGAATGGGAATTGTCCGGAGGGTGAATTTGAAACAAAGATTTTCTCTTATGAGATCAAGAGGAAGGTTTGAAGTGATATTTTATAATTGCAAAAAGTTTATTTGAGCGTATATCTTTGTACAATTATCTTTCTTCATAGTGAAATTTTAGTGTGTGACTCGATGATTTCTTTTTCTATTATCGGGTTTTTCCATATTAGATTCAGGTGTGAGTTTTTTAGATTATTTTGTTGTGTTTTCATTTTTTTTTTTTTTTTTCAAATTTCTCGAATTGGTATTCCTATTTTTTTTGCAATATGGTTTTGATTATGAACCAATCGAAGCCTCAAGTAATTCCCCATCCGAACAAATGGTGTCAAAACAGGTTGTTTGAGTAGAGTCGGAGCAATGACCGACGAAGCAAGGAATAAAGTGAAGTTTAATGAGTCAAACTTTGCATTATAGATGATGCAAGTGAAGGATTTGTTACATCAGAAAAAATTATATCCGCCACTACAAAGAATCACCAAGAAATCTAAAATGATGACTCTGAAAAAATGAGAAGTATTGGACCGAACAATCTTATGTTTGATCTGTCTCACTTTCCACATTTGTTTGCGTTCAATATAGTGAATAAAAAAAATATTGTGAATCTTATGGCGGCGCTGATAAGGATAATATAAAAAATTGTTTGTTTCTAATAAGGTTTTTCTGATAAAGAGGTTTTTCATTATGAAAATGATGAAAATCAGTTTGATGGATGAACATCTAAACAATTTCAACACTGCAATAAGTCGGTTGTGTTCTGTGAGTATCAAATCTGAGGATGAAATCCGAACATTGTTAATCTGTCTTCATTGTCGAACAATGACGAAGAATTGGTCATGGAGATAACTCTTCAAGCAATTTGAAGTTAAACTTTGATGTTGTCATGAGCTTAATGTTGAATGAAGAAGTTCATAGAAAGGCAATGAATGGTGATAGTTCTGCGATAAATGTTGAAAATAGGGTAAAGAATCTGAACAAAAATACAAGTAGAGACATATTCAATTCCAAATGACGAAAGTCCAGCTCAAGCAAAGAAAATAACAAAAGAAAATGTTAAAACTGTGAGAAGAAATGACATTTCAAGAAAAACTATAAAGCTCCGAGGAATATTGATAATGAAGGACAAGAAAAAATCTCTCTACAAATATTTTCATGACCAAAGAAAAATATGTTGAGATTTTCATATATATTTTATACTGTTTTTTATGGAATATTGCACTTTAAAGAAAAGTATTTTTGATGTTTTGTTGCAGGAATGATGAATTAGGGTCATTGGAGCTAAAGAAAGGTATTTTTGATGTTTTGTTGCAGAAATGATGAATTAGGGTCATTGGAGCAAAAAGATGCAAAAATGAACGAATTTAGAGCGAAAATAACCAAAATATGAAGATTAAAACTAGGGCGCCGACGGCGAGCCCAACGGCGCCGACGTCGAAATTTTCCCGAGACTCCAGATTTAATTCATTTAGAAGGCCCGCCGACGGTGCCCTCGAGGCCGCCGACGGGGAGCTCGGCGGTTATGTCCTACAATGCATTGGATGAGGATGAATTTTGGAGGGGTGCTTAGGCAACTATTGGGAAAACTCATCCACAACTTTAAAAGAAGAATTTGGCCAAAAATTGAGGAAACTCTAGAGGTCCTGGTGGTTAGAGAGGTTTCATTAGTGTATAGAGAATAATCTAAAGTGTCAAAGTTGTGAGGAATTCTTCGAGAGATTGTAAGAGTGGAGGAAAAGTGAGATTTCTTCCTCCTTGCCGCTTCGAAGAAGAATTTTATGTGTTGTAAAGAAAGGAAGAGATTCAGAGGAACTTCGAGAACTTTGCTTGGGGAGAAATTAGAGATAAGTTTATTTACTTATTGTAGTTTGTATGACTTTATTTTTATATATGAATTTAGAATTTAGAGATAAGTTATTTACTTGTTGTAGTTTGTATGACTTTTATTTTATATATGAATTCCGAGTTTTGTTGTAGTCCCCATGAGTTCTGAGTAGTTTTCTCTGTCTTTCTCCTTGTCTCGAGATTTGTGAAATGGTTTTACTTGTTGTAGTTTGTATGACTTTCATTTTATATATGAATTCCGAGTTTTGTTGTGTTTTCCTTTGTTGTAGTTTGTATGACTTTGATTTTATATATGAATTCCGAGTTTTGTTGTGTTTTCCCATTACTTGTTATAGTTTGTATGGCTTTGATTTTACATATGAATTCCAAGTTGTGTTGTGCTTTCCCCATGTTCTGAGTAGTTTTCTCTGTCTTTCTCCTTGTCTTGAGATTTGTGAAATGGTGATTTGAATTATCTGAGTAGTTTTCTCTGTCTTTCTCCTTGTCTTGAGATTTGTGAAATGGTGATTTGAATTGATGTGAGTAGTTTTCTCTGTCTTTCTCCTTGTCTTGAGATTTGTGAAATGATGATTTGAATTGGTTGAGTCATAAAAATGTTATTTCTCCTTATCTTGAGATTTGTGAAATGGTGATTTGAATTGGTGAAGCCACGAAAATGTTTAAGAATTTGTGATGATCTTTTCACTTCAATCTTAATTTACTTTCAATCTGGCCAATTGATTTGTTAAATTATGTTTCTCTGTCTTTCTCCTTGTCTTGAGATTTTTTGAAATGGTGATTTGAATTGGTTGAGCCTTAAGAATGTTAAAGAAGTTATTGAGTTTTACAACTAAAGTGAAGATTACATCCAAGATTCAAGGCGTCAAAGCCCTTGGAAGTTGGGTGCAAATAAATAGGGAAATAAAATTATCGGGCATAGAATTAGAGATTTTAGAGTGACAAATTAAAATCCCCGATTCGGTCCTATCGTTTGGGTGCTCAAGTGTAGATGTTAAACCTCAGGCGAAGGGAACGTGGGAGCTCCAAAGTGAGAGTCAGTATCCTCCCAGCCTAGCCACAGATTCAGTAAACAAGTGTAGGATTAGTCAATGTTCTTTATACATTGACCAAAGGGTAAAGAATAGGTATGCTCCTATTTGGCACAATACAACTAGAACAAATTCACTTTATTTTCACTATAATTTCTTGACAAGGAGAATGATGTTTTCTTATATATTGAATATCACATTAAAACCTTTATTAGTATAGTTAGTTATTTAAAAGTTATTAAAATTACATATTTACTTCAATTACTTATTAGTGACAGATAAGCAATTTGAATTATATTGTTGCGATTAAGTATTGCTTTTCTAAAATTTTAGTTTGTAGTTCTAATATTACTTCATGTGGGATCGATATCTAGGACTTCATTAGAGCTCTATATTACTTAAGCAATACGNAAGTTGGGTGCAAATAAATAGGGAAATAATATTATCGGGGGTAGAATTGGAGATTTTAGAGTGACAGACTAATATCCTCAATTCAGTCCTATCATTTGTGTGTTGAAGTGTAGAAGTTAGCCTCCAGATGAGGGGAACGTGGGAGCTCCAAAGTGAGAGCCAGTATCCTCCCAGCATAGTCGCAGATTCAGTAAACAAGCATAGGATTAGTCAATGTTCTTTACGCCTAGACCAAAGGGCAAAGAATAGGTATGCTCCTATTTGGCAGAATACAATTAGAACTGATTCACTTATCCATTCACTATAATTTCTTGACAAGGAGAAGGATGATTTCTTATATATTGAATATCACAGTCCATTCACTATAATTTCTTGACAAGGAGAAGGATGTTTTCTTATATATTGAATATCACATTAAAAACCTCAATCCATTCAATATAATTTCTTGACAAGGAGAAGGATGCTTTCTTAGATATTGAATATCACAAATTAAACCTTCCATTCACTATAATTTCTTGACAAGGAGAATGATGCTTTCTTATATATTGAATATCACATTTAAATATTCAGTAGTATCATTCTTTATTAAATAATTATAAATTTACATATTTATTGCAATTACCTATTAATGAAAGATAAGCAAATTAAACTTCATTGTTGTCATTAAAGTATTGTTTTTTCTAAAATCTTAGTTTGTAGTTCTAAACTTACGCCCTGTGGGATCGATATCTAGGACTCCATTAGAGCCCTATATTACTTAAGCGATACGTATACCTGTGTTGATAAGTGTGACTTTACAATTATTGAATATTTATTATGTTAATATTTATATTATATTTTTAAGCATATATAAAGTCGCGGTCAAGTTTTTGGTGCCGTTGTCGGGGAGTGAGTAAACAAAAATCACAATTAGAGTAACGGACAAATTAGGTTTATTAGAAAATTTTTACTTGAATTGTAACTTATTTTCATATTTAGTTAATTATATTAATGTGTACTGATTTTAAATTGTATGCGTAAATTTGGACCTGAAAATCTTATACCCTACGATTCAGAATTAGAATGTACTGTTAGAAAGATTAGAAGATTTAGAAGAGAACCTAGAAATGCAGATACAATGGAAAAAAACATGAACAATCAAGGAATAGAGAATGAACACCAACATAGACCCCTACAAGATTATGGNCAGAATTAGAATGTACTGTTAGAAAGATTAGAAGATTTAGAAGAGAACCTAGAAATGCAGATACAATGGAAAGAAAACATGAACAATCAAGGAATAGAGAATGAACACCAACATAGACCCCTACAAGATTATGCAAATCCTACAGCAGATAAAATTCACGTATCTATCCAAAATCCTGATGTAGCTGCTAATTCATTTGAGCTTAAACCCGCCATTATCCAAATTATATAAAACAATCAATTCAGCTAATTCATTTGAGCTTAAACCTGCTATTATCCAAATGGTACAAAACAATCAATTTGGAGACCAAATGAAGATCCTAACTTACACCTCGCTAGTTTTTTAGAACTATGTGCTACTTTTAAATAGGATAATGAAGATCCTAATTTACACCTCGCTAGTTTTTTAGAACTGTGTGCTACTTTTAAATATGATAGAGTTTCAAACGTCCTAACTTACACCTCGCTAGTTTTTTAGAACTGTGTGCTACTTTTAAATATGACAAAGTCTGAAACGATGCTGTTAGACTTATAATTTTTCCATTTTCATTGAGGGGTAAGGCTAAGATGTGGTCNTAACTTACACCTCGCTAGTTTTTTAGAACTGTGTGCTACTTTTAAATATGACAGAGTCTGAAACGATGCTGTTAGACTTATAATTTTTTCATTTTCATTGAGGGATAAGGCTAAGATGTGGTCAAATTTGTTAGCACCAGGATCTATTAGAATTTGGGGAGAAAACATCGTTCTGTCAGATTGATGGAGAGTCAATATATGAAGCTTGGGAGAGATTTAAAGATCCAACTTTCACAGAAATTTCTATCCAAATATTTCCCTCCATCCGAAACTGCTAAACTTAGAAATGACATAACATCACTTTCACAGAAATTTATATCCAAATATTTCCCTCCACCCAAAACTGCTAAACTTAGAAATGACATAACATCGTTCTCAAATTGATGGAGAGTCAATATACGAAGCTTGGGAGAGATTTAAAGATCTTCTTAGGAAATGTTGTCAAATTGATGGAGAGTCAATATATGAAGCTTGGGAGAGATTTAAAGATCTTATTAGGAAATGTTAATTTATGGAGAGTC
Source organism: Phalaenopsis hybrid cultivar (assembly GCA_002079205.1). Classification (NCBI taxonomy): domain Eukaryota; kingdom Viridiplantae; phylum Streptophyta; class Magnoliopsida; order Asparagales; family Orchidaceae; genus Phalaenopsis; species Phalaenopsis hybrid cultivar. The sequence goes on along the minus strand of JXCR01144832.1, from coordinate 33,539 downwards.
AATATATGAAGCTTGAGAGAGATTTAAAGATCTTCTTAGGAAATGTCCTCCATTCGTTACCAGATTAGTTGATAATTCAAACTTTTTATAATGGATTAGTGGGATCTCTTAGGTCGATTAAAGATGCTACTATTGGTCGTTCGTTAATGTCAAAACATTTTGATGAGGCTTATTCATTAATAGAAAAGAAGGCTACCAACAATTTTCAATGGCCCTCTGAAATGGTAAATCCTAAAAGAGTAGCTAGTATTCATGATTTTGATGTGATATCTATGTTAGCTTCATAGATTTTTGCAATATCAAAGAAATTAGATCACTATGAGATGAATTATTCTCCAACACCTCCTATGATGGAAGAGAATTCATCTGGGGCAATTTGTGGATGTTCAACCTTCATATGAGACTTTAAATTGTTAGCTTCACAGATTGCTGCGATATCAAAGAAATTAGATCATTATGGGATGAATTATTCTCCCTCCTATGATGGAAGAGAATTCATCTGGGGCAATTTGTGGATGTTCAACCTTCATATGAGACTTTAAATGCTATTAATAGACCCAAAAACCCTTATTCGAACTATTGAAACCTAGGTTGGAAGAATCATCCAAATTTTAATTGGAATAATAATTCTTCTACAACTCAACAATGGGCAAATAACCCAGTGAACCCATTAGGAAATTCATCCAACCACGGAAATGAAAGCTTTAGACCTTCTTATCCTCCAGGATTTAACAACAACACCCAAATTAAGGAGAAGAAGTTGTCTATGAAAAAGCTGATATTAAACATGGGTCAACAATTGTAGAATCAAGGAAATCAATTACAAATTCAAGAAAATCAATTACAAAATCAAGGAGCTGCTATTAAGAATATTGAAAACAAATTGAGACATATCGCTACTGCACTTAGTAATCGAACATTAGGAACTTTTCCTTGTATTGTAGAACCAAATCCTAAAGATCAAGGAAAAGAAAAAATCAAAGCGATACAATTACAGGAAAAGAATTGGAGACAAGAGTACAAAAAGAAACGAAGGCGATTCAATTACGAAGTGGAAAAGAATTGGAGACAAGAGTGCAATAAGAAATAGAAACTGAGGTGGATACTAAAAAAGAAAAGGATCATGAATACCCAGATTTAGAGTATCCATTTACACCAATAAAAATTGCTGTGAAGAAACCTCCACCACCATTTCCTCAAAGATTGAAGTAACAAAAATAGAATAATCAATTTCCAAATTTTTAGAAATTCTTAAGAAGTTAACGGTAAATATTCCCTTCATAGAAGCTTTAGAGCAAATGCCCAATTATGTGAAATTTATGAAAGATATTCTGAACAAGAAAAAGAAGTTCACGGATAACAAAACTGTTGCACTTAGCGAAGAGTGTAGTGCAATTATTCAGAAAAAGCTTCCTGAAAAATTAAAAGATCCTGACAGTTTCACTATACCATGCGCTATTGGTGAAAAATTTTATGGAAGAGCCGTATGTGCTTTGGGAGCCAGCATTAATCTTATGCCTCTATCAATTTTTAAAAGATTAGGATTAGGAGAAGTCTCACCTACTTTTATAACTCTCCAGTTAGCGGAT
>JXCR01144832.1:10774-24143 GCA_002079205.1 Phalaenopsis hybrid cultivar | reverse complement strand
GATAACAAAACTGTTGCACTTAGCGAAGAGTGTAGTGCAATTATTCAGAAAAAGCTTCCTGAAAAATTAAAAGATCCTGACAGTTTCACTATACCATGCGCTATTGGTGAAAAATTTTATGGAAGAGCCGTATGTGCGGAGCCAGTTAATCTTATGCCTCTATCAATTTTTAAAAGATTAGGATTAGGAGAAGTCTCACCTACTTTTATAACTCTNCTCCCAGCATAGTCGCAGATTCAGTAAACAAGCATAGGATTAGTCAATGTTCTTTACGCCTAGACCAAAGGGCAAAGAATAGGTATGCTCCTATTTGGCAGAATATAATTTGAACTAATTCACTTTATCCATTCACTATAATTTCTTGACAAGGAGAATGATGCTTTCTTATATATTGAATATCACATTTAAATATTCAGTAGTATCATTCTTTATTAAATAATTATAAATTTACATATTTATTGCAATTACCTATTAATGAAAGATAAGCAAATTAAACTTCATTGTTGTCATTAAAGTATTGTTTTTTCTAAAATCTTAGTTTGTAGTTCTAAACTTACGCCCTGTGGGATCGATATCTAGGACTCCATTAGAGCCCTATATTACTTAAGCGATACGTATACCTGTGTTGATAAGTGTGACTTTACAATTATTGAATATTTATTATGTTAATATTTATATTATATTTTTAAGCATATATAAAGTCGCGGTCAAGTTTTTGGTGCCGTTGTCGGGGAGTGAGTAAACAAAAATCACAATTAGAGTAACGGACAAATTAGGTTTATTAGAAAATTTTTACTTGAATTGTAACTTATTTTCATATTTAGTTAATTATATTAATGTGTACTGATTTCAAATTGTATGCGTAAATTTGGACCTGAAAATCTTATACCCTACGATTCAGAATTAGAATGTACTGTTAGAAAGATTAGAAGATTTAGAAGAGAACCTAGAAATGCAGATACAATGGAAAGAAAACATGAACAATCAAGGAATAGAGAATGAACACCAACATAGACCCCTACAAGATTATGCAAATCCTACAGCAGATAAAATTCACGTATCTATCCAAAATCCTGATGTAGCTGCTAATTCATTTGAGCTTAAACCCGCCATTATCCAAATTATATAAAACAATCAATTCAGAGGTACACCAAATGAAGATCCTAACTTACACCTCGCTAGTTTTTTAGAACTGTGTGCTACTTTTAAATATGACAAAGTCTGAAACGATGCTGTTAGACTTATAATTTTTCCATTTTCATTGAGGGGTAAGGCTAAGATGTGGTCAAATTTGTTAGCACCAGGATCTATTAGAACTTGGGGAGAACTTTCACAGAAATTTATATCCAAATATTTCCCTCCACCCAAAACTGCTAAACTTAGAAATGATATAACATCGTTCTGTCAAATTGATGGAGAGTCAATATACGAAGCTTGGGAGAGATTTAAAGATCTTCTTAGGAAATGTCCTCATCATTCGTTACCAGATTGGTTGATAATTCAAACTTTTTATAATGGATTAGTGGGATCTTTTAGGTTGATTAAAGATGCTACTATTGGTGGTTCGTTAATGTCAAAACATTTTGATGAGGCTTATTCATTAATAGAAGAGAAGCGGCTGGTGGTTCTTTAATGTCAAAACCTTTTGATGAGGCTTATTCATTAATAGAAGAAAATGCTACCAACAATTTTCAATGACCCTCTGAAAGGGTAAATCCTAAAAGAGTAGCTAGTATCCACGGCTGGTGGTTCGTTAATGTCAAAACCTTTTGATGAGGCTTATTCATTAATAGAAGATATGGCGCAACAATTTTCAATGGCCCTCTGAAAGGGTAAATCCTAAAAGAGTAGCTAGTATCCATGATTTTGATGTGATATCTATGTTAGCTTCACAGATTACTGCAATATCAAAGAAATTAGATCACTACGGGATGAATTATTCTCCAACACCTCTTATGATGGAAGAGAATTCATCTGGGCAATTTGTGGATGTTCAACCTTCATATGAGACTTTAAATGCTATTAATAGACCCAACAACCCTTATTCGAACTATTGAAACCCAGGTTGGAAGAATCATCCAAATTTTAATTGGAATAATAATTCTTCTACAACTCAATAATGGGCAAATAACCCAGTGAACCCATTAGGAAATTCATCCAACCACGGAAATGAAAACTTTAGACCTTCTTATCCTCCAGGATTTAACAACAACACTCAAATTAAGGAGAAGAAGTTGTCTATGAAAAAGCCGATATTAAACATGGGTCAATAATTGTAGAATCAAGGAAATCATTTACAAATTCAAGAAAATCAATTACAAAATCAAGGAGCTGCTATTAAGAATATTGAAAACAAATTGGGACATATCGCTACTGTGCTTAGTAACCAAACATTAGGAATTTTTTCTTGTATTGTGGAACCAAATCCTAAAGATCAAGGAAAAGAAAAAATCAAAGCGATACAATTAGAAAGTGGAAAAGAATTGGAGACAAGAGTACAAAAAGAAACGAAAACTGAAAAAGAGAAAGTGAATACTAAAAGAAAATGATCATGAAACCCAATTTAGAGTATCCATTTACACCAATGAAAATTACTGTGAAGAAACCTCCACCACCGTTTCCTCAAAAATTGAAGTAACAAAAACAGAATAACCAATTTTTCGAATTTTTAGAATTTCTTAAGAAGTTAACGGTAAATATTCCCTTCGTAGAAGCTTTAGAGCAAATGCCCAATTATTTGAAGAAGCGGTAAATATTCCCTTCGTAGAAGCTTTAGAGCAAATGCCCAATTATGTGAAATTTATGAAAAATGGAGAAACCTCCACCACCGTTTCCTAAAAGATTGAAGCAACACAAAAAGGTTAAACAATTTTCCAAGTTTATAGAAATTCTTAAGAAATTAACGATGAAGCAACATAAACAGAATAAACAATTTTCCAAATTTTTAAAAATTCTTAAGAAGTTAACAGTAAATATTCCCTTCGTAGAAGCTTTAGAGCAAATGCCCAATTATGTGAAATTTATGAAAGATATACTGATATTCCCTTCGTAGAAGCTTTAGAGCAAATGCCTAATTATGTGAAATTTATGAAAGATATTTTGATTCAAATAGAAGAAATAATTTTCTATGCTTTTATAAATTCTTAAGAAATTAATGGTAAATATTAATAAGCTTTAGAGAAAATGCCCAATTATGTGAAATTTATGAAAGATATTCTGAACAAGAAAAAGAAGTTCACGGATAACATGCACTTAGCGAAGAGTGTAGTGCAATTATTCAGAAAAAGTTTCCTGAAAAATTAAAAGATCTAGGTAGTTTCACTATACCGTGTGCTGCATTTAGCGAAGAGTGTAGTGCAATTATTCAGAAAAAGCTTCCTGAAAAATTAAAAGATCCTAACAGTTTCACTATACCATGCGCTATTGGTGAAAAATTTTATGGAAGAGCTTTATGTGCGGGAGCCAGCATTAATCTTATGCCTCTATCAATTTTTAAGAGATTAGGATTAGGAGAAGTCTCGCCTACTTTTATAACTCTCCAGTTAGCAGATAGTTTAGTTGCATATCCTAAGGGAGTTATAGAAGATGTGTTAGTAAAAGTTGATAAATTTATCTTTCCTGTGAATTTCATTACCTAAGGGAGTTATAGAAGATGTGTTAGTAAAAGTTGATAAATTTATCTTTCTTGTGGATTTTAATTAAGAGATGTTTCACCTACTTTTGTAACTCTTCAGTTAGCAGATCATTCAATTACTTTTCCGGGAGTTATAGAAGATGTGTTAGTAAAAGTGGATAAATTTATCTTTCCTGTGGATTTCATTGCTTTATAGAAGATGTGTTAGTAAAAGTGGACAAATTTATCTTTCCTGTGGATTTCATTATTTTAGATATGGAGGAAGAGAAGATGTGTTAGTAAAAGTGGACAAATTTATCTTTCCTGTGGATTTCATTGTTTTAGATAATGAGGAATGTAACTCTACAGTTAGCGAATCGTTCAATTACATATCCTAAGGGAGTTATAGAAGATGTGTTAATAAAAGTTAAATTTATCTTTCCTGTGGATTTCATTGTTTTAGATATGGAGGAAGATAAAAAAATACCTATTATTTTAGGGAGACCATTTCTAGCTACTAGAAAAACTATGATAGATGTTCAAAAAAGAAGAATTAACTATGAGAGTTAACGATCAAGAGGTAATTTTTAACATTGTGAAATCTATGAAATACTCTACTGTTGAAAGAGATAATGAAAGTTTTTNCGTAAGTAAAAATCTAATACACAAAACAACATACGATACCATAATATTTCAGAAAAAGGTAAGCTCACCTTCGTCCCAAACTCATTCTCATTATTCTCGTAATCCACAATCGTTCTTTCTTTGTTGAGAGAAATTCATCTCCATCGCAGCAGCACAACGTGCCTTAGCGCAGTGAACCTTAAGAGAGCAACGACGAAACCCTAGGGGAGCAAAGAATGAGGATGGAAGCTTCTGACACTGGACTCAAGAAAGCCTAAAAATTTTTCTTAAAGACGGGATAGTCAATGCCTCGAGTCGCACCAAAAAAAGTTTTTTAATTTTTTTACAGTTTCCTTGCATAAGACCCGCACATATAAGAGAAAAATTTGCATACGTAAGACGTACACAACGCTGCGTACGTTATAGATATTATTCAGAGAGTATTGAGGGTTATATCTGCGTTATACCTCTTAGCCTCCATGTAAACTATCTATAATCTATAAATATATGAAAATAGAAGGGCAGAACTTACTAGAAAGTATNCGTAAGTAAAAATCTAATACACAAAACAACATACGATACCATAATATTTCAGAAAAAGGTAAGCTCACCTTCATCCCAAACTCATTCTCATTATTCTCGTAATCCATAATCGTTTTTTCTTTGTTGAGAGAAATTCATCTCCATCGCAGCAGCACAACGTACCTTAGCGTAGTGAACCCTAGGAGAGCAACGACGAAACCCTAGGGGAGCAAAGAACGAGGATGGAAGCTTCTGACACTGGACTCGAGAAAGCCTAAAAAATTTTCTTAAAGGCGGGATAGTCAATGCCTCGAGTCGCACCAAAAAAAGTTTTTTAATTTTTTTACAGTTTCCTTGCATAAGACCTGCACATATAAGAGAAAAATTTGCATACGTAAGACGTATACAACGCTGCGTACGTCAGAGATGTTATTCAGAGAGTATTGGGGGGTTATATCCCCGTTATACCTCTTAACCTCCGTCTAACCTACCTGTAATTTATAAATATATGAAAATAGAAGTACAAAATTTACTAGAAAGTACAGATATGTTAGAAGAGAGATTAGATGTATTAAACTTTGTATAACTCAAATATAACTCGAGTATCAGCGATGCCGAAGCAAATTTTCCTGCACATATAGGTGGCAACCTGCGGACAGCCTCTCCGACATCCTCCCCCTCCACCAGTTCCGCCCAAACGTGCCATCGCTGTCGCTTGTCACTACCACCCCCACTGGTTTCGTCCGAAACCATCGCCTTCGTGAACCAACCTTTGCGATACAGTGGCCATTAGTGCTACAGCTAGCTGGGAAGGAAACGACGGGATCGTGGCTTATTGAAACCACTGAAACTCCCATCTTTATCATCCTTCCGCTCCTCTCGTACCAGAAACGATTGAAGAAGGTAAGACTGTTCGCGCCACCCTTCCTTGGANGCTAGCTGGGAAGGAAACGACGGGATCGTGGCTTATTGAAACCACTGAAACTCCCATCTTTATCATCCTTCCTCTCCTCTGGTACCAGAAACGATTGAAGAAGGTAAGACTGTTCGCGCCACCCTTCCTTGGATTTTTCGCAAATCGGCGTTATTTTGCGATTTACGGGAGCTCAGGATTTACGGAGGCATTTTTTGCCGTTTGGCTTGGCAGGATTTAGCATAAATCCTGCATAAATTCTGCTTAAAACCGGCTGCCGAGCAGCCCCTTTGAATTTCGTAGAGAATGAGAACCTGCTTCACCCGTCATGAGGATCCCCATTCTTTTTGCTATAAGGCGAAAGCTCAAACCTTCCTTAATCCAACATATTTGGCCTTCTGCTACTTTCTGTGACAATCGGTGCAGAACAGATGACGATTGTTTGAGGGACCGTCAAGATAGCTTGCTTTTTGGACCCATTTCTGATGAATCCCTTCTTGGTCTTCCTTCTCCTGCAAGTGAGGAAGGCGAGGAAGAGGAGCAAGACAGCTGCAGTCCTCGTAAAAGATTTTTGGCAGGGATTAGAGTTGAAGCCAATCAAATATTTCATGTTCTCCAGCAGGATGGACCGGGATTCAATGCCAGAGAAGCTCTTGATGCTCTTAAAGTGAAGATCTCCCCCGCTTTGGTGCGAGAACTTCTACTCCACATACTAAGGTCCGTGAATGGTGCAAACAAGCAACGATTTTCGAGACTGGGGTACAAGTTCTTCGTGTGGGCAGGCCAGCAGCAGGGGTACAAGCACACCCCTAATGCCTACAATCTCGCCATGAAGATTTTTGCCGAGTCAGAAGAACTGAAAGCCATGTGGAGATTAGTCGATGAGATGACTCAAAATGGGCTTCCCATCACTCCTCGCACCTTCAACATCTTAATTTCCGCTTCTGGAGAAGCCGGCATGGCAAGGAAAGTTGTGGAGAGATTCATTAAATCTCAGGACTTCAACTATCGACCGTATAAGCATTCCTTCAACGCCATCCTTCATTCTCTCATCATCATGAATCAATACAGGTTGATCGAATGGGTATATCAGCAGATGCTCCTTCAGGGATGCGAACCGGATGTCTTCACCTACAATGTGGTATTATGTGCAAAATTCAGGTTGGGGAAGTTGGATCAGTTCCATAGACTGCTCGATGAGATGCGAGACAAAGGAATTACACCAGATATACATACCTATAATCTCCTTCTTCATGTTCTTGGCAAAGGTGATAAACCTCTCGCCGCTGTCGAGTTGTTGAACTACATGACCGATGTCGGGTGTCATCCGACCGTGCTCCATTTTACAAACTTGATAGATGGTCTCAGCCGCGCTGGAAATCTCGATGCCTGTAAGTATTTCTTCGATGAAATGATTAAGAAGGGGTGTGAACCCGATGTAGTTTGCTATACTGTCATGATAACAGGATACACAGTGGCTTCTGAATTCGAGGAGGCTCATAAGCTGTTTGATCAAATGCTTGAAAGAGGGCAGCTTCCCAATGTTTTTACATTTAATTCTATGATTCGTGGACTTTGCATTGCTGGTAGATTTGATGATGCATGCTCTATGTTGAAGGATATGGAAAATAAAGGCTGTAAACCAAATTTTTCTGTGTATAGTACATTGGTTAGCAGGCTTAGAAATGCAGGAAAGGTTTCTGATGCAAATGATATAATCAATTATATGGTAGAGAGGGGTCACTATCTTCATCTATTAACAAGGTTCAAGGGGTATAGGAGATGTTAGATAACTGGAGATAAGCTTCAAAAAGTTCTCTACAAGCTTTGGAATATCATCAACTTCTCAAGTAGGAAATATTTACATACATACAACACAATTCTCTATGTCTTTACATATCCATCACTCAAAGTTTAATTTTTACATTTATAACACTTTGGCGTCATAAACCTATGCATGAAAATGAGTACTTTTCTTTTAAAAAGATAGTGATGATGCTATTTTTGATGTGTTGTTTGATTTTTTAGTGGTATGCATGTAAATTTGAATGTTTAGGTGTTAGAAATGTTAATACATAAGAATTGTGTGGTATGCATGTAAACGCCCCTTCTTTTTTGTACACTTAATATGCAGGACTAGCTTCTATTTGTAATTTCTTTTTAGCTTGAATCCCATACTTATATGAAAGCTGCAATCTGTTTCAACTTAGGGTCTGTTTGGGGCAGCTGTTGATTATTTATAATCTGCTGATAAGCAGATTATTTTGATAATCTGATAATCTGCAGATTATCAGAATAATCTAGCTTGCTGTTTGGGGCAGTTTATTCAGAATAGCTTATTGGTAGTTATAGTTGTATAAATGACATTCCTGCCCCTGTCTGATCAAACTGTTTGGGGCAGCTTATTCAGAATAGCTTATTGGTAGGACATAATCATATAATGTAGAAGCATACTATCATCACAGATCAGGTCCAAAAGATGACATACAGTTTTCACACTCTGGTGAGTACCAGAAGAAATAAAAAAAAGATTAAGACAAGTAAAACTACAATGAGAAATATTAAAATATTTAATTTTAAATTTTGGCTACGCCTGTCCTCTGCTGCACTATCAAACTAGGAAAATATCAGATTCCTATGACTGCTGACAGTGTGATATGTGAGACTGTTAGCCCACCAGAAGAAACCACAATGAGCTGAAACTCCCTTGGCACAATCGTAGAACTGCCTCCCAAAGCTATGAGACTGACGCGACGTGAACAACGAAGCCGGTATTCCACAATAACACAAAATACCTCTGTCTGTAACTGATATCCTAGAAGTCATGTTTGTATAACTGTGAAAAAAAAAATGAATGTCAGATCTTATATAAAAAAAAATAAATAAAATACACATAAAATTTGATCTACATATATACGAAGAAAAGAAAGACTTGTTGGATTAGCTGCCATATATAACATCTGCTATAGACTCCTTCAGAGCAGCCATCTTAGCCACACCCTCCACGTCATGAACTTCAAATTCATTAAATTCATTCTTATCCTCAGGAACTGAAGGCCCGATCATGATTTCTGATGGTTCTTCATATGATTTCTGATGGTTCTTCATAGACAGTCAGCTCTTTGTTATCAGCCATACTAAAGTCCGTATCTGAACGTGAAGGATGTCATCGGATGAAGTTATGAAGTGCCATTGTTACCATCCACAATATGCACCTGCTTCTGAAATGAATATGACATCACGTAGGATGACTCATTTCTTCTTCGAAACCCCAAACGTTCTTTCAATTACCTCACGTAAAGAGTAGTGTCGTTTGTTAAACATTTCTTTCCTACCACGAATAGTTTCATTTGCTTGCTCAAAATCAGGAATATGATACCTAGTGTCTGGATATGGCTTCAGATAGCCCCTTTACATAGCGTATCCAGTATCAATCAAATAGTATTTTTCTGTTATGGACGATATTGTTATTTGTAATAAATACCTATAATTTTGAATTGTATAAATAAAAACATACTTGAAGGCGGATGAGGAAAACCCTGCAATCTATTCCTCTTAGCATAGGAGAAAATTCGACTATTATGTGCACTCCCTTCCCAGCCTGCCATAACATATGTGAAACACATGTTAAAATCACATACCGCCATGATATTTTGAGTCGTTGAGCCACTTCGACCAATGTAAGCCACATTGTCCTGGCTGGGTATTCGGGCATCAACGTGAGTACCGTCAATTGTACCTATGCAGTTCTGTTTTACAAGGTTAAAAAATATTTATATTTTGATATGAAAGTAAATAAAAGAATGATTACCTTGAAGTAAGGCATGTAATGGGGATCGACTGCGATTTGTCTTGGAGTATTAGCAAATGATGGATCCTTTGGCATGATGATTTTAGCGGCTAAGCTAGCAAGTGTCTGTATGTCTTTGGAAAAATAACGGCTTATTGTCTCCGATGAATGCTGAAATCTCTCCATAGCACCCCTAATTGATTTCTTCTGTGACAGAATATATAGTGTTATAGCTAATACCTCCCTTCTCGTCGTTCTCGAATAACCTTGGAGTCCATGATTCAGGGATAACTCGTGCAGCAGATCCATAAAGATCGGTACTGTCATTCGAAATATGTTACTGAACCTAATAGGATGTCCAGAAAGCATTTCGCCTACCCATTTATCCCCAACAAAGCTAGAGGTCATTCAGGGTATACGAAGTCTGCTTGACCGGTAATACTCCAACAGTAATATGATAATAGCTGCAACCCATGCCATTCTCTTACGACGTTAATGTTGTGGATCCATCCTAAAAGGAGAAAGATCTCGGTTAGTTCATCAATTATTAGTCAATAGAGCGAGAGAGAATAAAGGCTGAGTACTCAACAAGTTAGAATAAAAAAATGTAGAGCTCTACTAATATGCATTCAGAAATCAAGTATAAGTTCATTAAAAAAAACACAACTACGAATAAATGTTTAGTACATCAGTTTGAAGAGTACAAAATTCATTTCTTAAAAATGTCTAAAAACCCAATCATCCACAATAAGNGGCTGAGTACTCAACAAGTTAGAATAAAAAAATGTAGAGCTCTACTAATATGCATTCAGAAATCAAGTATAAATTCATTAAAAAAAACACAACTACAAAAAAATGTTTAGTACATCAGTTTGAAGAGTACAAAATTCATTTCTTAAAAATGTCTAAAAACTCAATCATCCACAATAACACGTAAATATTCGACTCGCAACTCTAGTTCCATCGCCAGAAATATGTGCCTACGTGTTGGATTCTCAAGTTTTTTCATACATACTGCATGAAAGCGTTTATCTGCTACTACTTCAGGGATGGTAGACAACGTTCAAAGACAATCGAAGATAGTGGTGAAAGCCGAATGCATGGGGATCCTCGCGTCCAACTTCGCAGAACAAAATATAATACANTCTAGTTCCATCGCCAGAAATATGTGCCTACGTGTTGGATTCTCAAGTTTTTTCATACATACTGCATGAAAGTGTTTATCTGCTACTACTTCAGGGATGGTAGACAACGTTCAAAGACAATCGAAGATAGTAGTGAAAGCCGAATGCATGGGGATCCTCGCGTCCGACTTCGCAGAACAAAATATAATACGCGAGCCCTAAACACCAGTCGCGAAAGCCAAACGCACGAGGATCCCCGCGTCCGACTCCGCAGAACAAAATATCATACGTGATTATCGTCGTTTTGGTGACGCGCACGAAACGTCTTTTCCAAACGACACGTTTTCAAAACGCCGCCGCACTCTGCCCCAAACGGGCACTTAGAAACTGAATCGGTGCAGAGTCAACCAAGTTGCCTATGCTTTATAGGNACTCTGCCCCAAACGGGCACTTAGAAACTGAATCGGTGCAGAGTCAACCAAGTTGCCTATGCTTTATAGGTTTTAAGGATGTTTAACTTTGCAAGAAGCATGATATTGAACTTTTATTAATGATGGCAGTTGCTCTTCTTCAACCTGATTAATTTAGAGACAAAGAAATTTGAGTTCTGTATGTATAGCTGTAGCTGAAGATTTAATTGATGACATCATGAAACAAAAAACCAACCATGCCATTCTATTAGTATGCATATTTTATATTCACATTTTTATGCTCATATTGCTCATCAAAGCCCTTATTAAGGTTTTTTTTTTAACTTTTAATTTATTGATTCGACAAATAATTATGATAGCATATGATATTTAAATATGAATATACGTGTACCCTTTATAAAATTAAGGGCCATAACTCTTTTGCTGTGGAGTAAAATATAAAATTTTTGCGATCATTTGTGGAGTTATTATTCGATAATTTCACATGATTTTGCTTTGATGTGGGAAGTGCTAATTTTAAATTTGATGATTTGCAAATTGCTGCATGCTAGTATTGTTGATTTGCATTGCTTGATTTGAAATCAATAAAATAATATATGCTAGCTTGAGTTATTCTTATGTTTTCATGGAAATATTACTTGTTAAGATTTTCCATAATTTTATCGATGAAAATCTATTTTTCCTTGTGCTATTTCCACGTTTTTGCTCCGCACTTGTAATATGAATGCATTGCAGACCTTTTAACCCTTTTTTGGTCAGTATAAAGGGCTATATAACTAATGTTTTTTGGATTAGTCATAAATGGGATACCTAATTTAGTTTGGGTTTTGCCAATTGCTTATTTTATCTAGTTCTTTTAAGTATATTCTTTATTTCAACACGGGACAAGTAATTGGGTTTGTTAGGAGTTATTGTTTGGAAGGTAAACGTCTTTATGGTAACTTCTTATTGTATATATACACTATTTCAATTTCTTAGCCTATGGAATGCTAATCAGAATCTTTCTTGTGATGTGAAAATTTCATGTTTTATACTTAAAAGTCTTTAAAGCTTATTTGGGATTAATTTTCTTTTTTCTTTTTTCGGTTTGTTTTCTTTATTTTTAAAACATGTTTGTTGGTATGTTCTTTACATAATTTTTTTTTGTTTCTACAAACAAATTAACATCTTTTTGAAAATACTCGAAACAATATTTAGGTGTTTTGAGTTTTTTAAAAATTAATTATATCTTAATCAAACATAACAAATATATTTTGTTTCAAATTAAAACATAAAATTAAAAAAAAAAAAAAAAGGAAAAAATGAAAACTGGTTATCTAGACTGTATGATTCTCAATAAACAGCTAACGACTTAAGACTTTCGTTTCAAATAAAATTTTCTGCAATCTCTGACCATTTTTAACATTAAAAACTAAAAGTTGGCATCTAGGTAATTACTTATTTATCTTTCTTCTCCATCAGTTCAATTTCTTCTATTTCCTCATGTGAAAGGGTGGACCTTCTCTTATTTTACCACTTTATCACTAAACTACCAACATTCGCTCAACAAGGAGCATAATGCTTGCTTGATGAATAGTTTAAAGTTCAAAGTTAAGCCATAAAAGCAATAAAAAAGTAATGGGGTTTTTACAATCCAAATACCCAAAATATTGAATATGACCTTTTAACCACAGAAACTTTAAAGATAATGTTTCAGAAACTTTTTTTCTTACAACCACCCTCATTTACTCACTAATGGAGTCTTTAAGTGAAAGTTTAAGATGATTAAAATATTATATTTACAGTTTTGGGTGGTTAAAATGTTATATTCAATATTTTGAGTGGTGCTTATTTAAAAGTCTATTTTATAGGTTCTACTTGCCTTTTATTTAATGCATGAATCCTTTTTGATGCTATTATGGATTTGTTGACCGGCAGTCGCTGCCTAATTCAAATTTTTTTTTTCCTGAACCGCTGTTAGTATTAGATTCATTCTTACCTAAAAGTCACAAAAAGCTGGGTTATGGCTAATGACAAAGGTGATGATCTGCCTAACAGTGTTTATGTTCCATCGAATATTTGATTTTTTCTAATTGGTAAAAAGGGTAAAGCAGGCAAAATCTATCATCTTTTTTCGTTCTTCTAGTTTCCGACTTAAAAAGCCTTGTGGTGCTTACTTGGTCAGAAGTTAAATAAAGAAAGGATATTGCAGAGACTGCTTTCGATAACAAAATTGTAGACATGAAATCAATGTTTAGTATTTTCTCACAATTCACAAAGAAACTAACGCTGCAACATACTTGCTTTATTCTTTCTCTGGCACAATTGATATGACAAAAAAAGCTTTTGCTTTTGAGAAGTTTGATTTAGCAG
>JXCR01144832.1:0-10245 GCA_002079205.1 Phalaenopsis hybrid cultivar | reverse complement strand
CAAAGTCAACTAAATTTAATTTGGGTTAGGCCTCAAAAGTCATCCTAAGGCCTAAAGGCTTTGCCTAGGTCTTCTTTGAGCTATCCCAAACTAACCCTAGCTGTCCCAACTCACTAAAGACTCACCTAGGTCTAANAAATTAAAAAAAAAAAAAAAAAAAAAAAAAAAAAAAAAAAGGAAAAAATGAAAACTGATTATCTAGACTGTATGATTCTCAATAAACAGCTAACGACTTAAGACTTCCGTTTCAAATAAAATTTTGTGCAATCTCTGACCATTTTTAACATTAAAAACTAAAAGTTGTCATCTAGGTAATTACTCTTTTATCTTACTTCTCCATCAGTTCAATTTCTTCTATTTCTTCATGTGAAAGGGTGGACCTTCTCTTATTTTACCACTTTATCACTAAACTACCAACATTTGCTCAACAAGGAGCAAATGCTTGCTTGATGAATAGTTTAAAGTTCAAAGTTAAGCCATAAGAGCAATAAAAAAGTAATGGGGTTTTATATGACCTTTTAACCACAGAAACTTTAAAGATAATATTTCAGAAACTTTGTTTCTTACAACCACCCTCATTTACTCATTAATGGAGTCTTTGAGTGAAAGTTTAAGATGATTAAAATATTATATTTACAGTTTTGGGTGGTTAAAATGTTGTATTCAATATTTTGAGTGGTGCTTATTTAAAAGTCTATTTTATAGGATCTACTTGCCTTTTATTTAATGCATGAATCCTTTTTGATGCTATTATGGATTTGTTGACCGGCATTCGTTGCCTAATTCAGTTTTTTTTTCCTGAACCGCTGTTAGTATTAGATTCATTCTTACCTAAAAGTCACAAATAGCTGGGTTATGGCTAATGACAAAGGTGATGATCTGCCTAACAGTGATTATGCTCCATCGAATATTTGATTTTTTCTAATTGGTGAAAAGGGTTAAGCAGGCAAAATCTAGCATCTTTTTTCGTTCTTCTAGTCTCCAACTTGAAAAGCCTTGTGGTGCTTACTTGATCAGAAGTTAAATAAAGAAAGGATATTGCAGAGACTGCTTTCGATAACAAAATTGTAGGCATGAAATCAATGTTTAGTATTTTCTCACAATTCACAAAGAAACTAACGCTGCAACATATTTGCTTTATTCTTTCTCTGGCACAATTGATATGACAAAAAAAGCTTTTGCTTTTGAGAAGTTTGATTTAGCAGGAAAGGGATTCAATGTGGAATCAATGCCATTAGATGGTGCAATTTTATATAACTTCAATGAAATAAACTATTCATATAGATGATTTACATGATATTACCTTCAATTTTTTTTTTCTATTTCCCTTTTGTTTTTGACATGCTTGTACATTATAAAATGTTTGATGTGTGGTTGATCTCATTTATAGTGAGGTTGGCACACTATTCCTTCTTCACTGTTTATGATATTGTCTTAGCATTGGAGTTCCCTCATCTGACTCTTAGTTGACTTTTCTATTGGTTAGGTGGAACTTGGACCAAGCCTAAAAGTAAACCAACTCGGCTTCCTTGATCTAAGGTGAAGTCAAGTTGATCCTTAACTCACATAAGTGAAACTGAGCTGATCACAATTGGATCATTAAGAACAAGGAAGCAAACTAGGTCTCCATGTAGGACCCAAGGTGCTTCTAGACCATCCTTATGACCCTTAAACCTAAAACTCAATCTAAGATAGAGGTGTTAAAAATTGACCTGACAGGCCAATACTATTCGAACTCGACTCAAAAAATCCGAGTTGGGGTTGACCCAAATATTTTTTGAATCGGGTTTGGGTCAGAGAATTCAACCAGTTTATTATTCGGGTCCGATTCGGATTGGGTTTGAACCCAACTCGCCGACCCAAATTGACAATCCTAGGTGTCAAAAATTGCCCTAACACACCAACACGACTCAGACTCATCTTGAAAATTTTGGGTTAGGGTTGACCTGAATTTTTTTCGAGTCGGGTTCAGGTCAGAGAATTCAACCCGTTTATTGTTCAGGTGTTCGGGTTCGGGCTGAGCCGATTTGGGTTGGGTCATTTTTGGGTCAGACCTGAACTCGACCCGCTGAGCCGAATTTGACATCCCTATTCTAAGGCATTAGGACCCATTCTACATGTCTTTAGGCTTAATGTTTACTAATTTCGATGCGTAAGCCATAATTGATTTAATTTGACCTAGTCAACTCTTAGCAATCCTGTGGGGCTCCTTAAATCAGTTGAACTCAATTACTCAAGCATTTTGTTTTTACTGAGCTTAATAAGTTTATAGGTTAATAGGATCCATACATGGGCTGGCCCCAAATCCTCCAAAGCTTAGGTTTAACCTACTATGACCTAGTGGGTTACTTGATATAGTTGACCCAAACAATCCATTAAATAGGTGATTTGGTCAAATTCATTAAAAGAGCACTAAATTCAAATTAAATTAAATCAAATGAATTGTAAACACGATTCAAACTCAATCCATTCAATTAA
Source organism: Phalaenopsis hybrid cultivar (assembly GCA_002079205.1). Lineage (NCBI taxonomy): Eukaryota > Viridiplantae > Streptophyta > Magnoliopsida > Asparagales > Orchidaceae > Phalaenopsis > Phalaenopsis hybrid cultivar. The sequence goes on along the minus strand of JXCR01144832.1, from coordinate 7,767 downwards.
AATTTAAGCTGAAGCCTCAAGTCTTCACTTGGGCCAATGAGTCCATTTGGCCAATATGGCCCAAATAAGCCAAATTGAGAAAACAATGCAATTAAAAATCAAATAATACCAAATCAACACAAATGAGTTTTAAAATTAAAATAAACTAAATTGAATTAAATTTGAAACAAATTGAACACCAATTGGGCTAACCAAGTCATCTAACTTAATTTGACCCAAATGGATTATATTAAACTCAATTATTATGAAATTAAAATTAATTAAAATCAAATGACTGTAAAAGTAAACAATAACTTATGAGACCCAATCCAAGCCTCATTGGGGTTCAATTGTGGTCAATTTGGGTGACCCAAAATACTGCATTGGGCCAAATCTAAATTATACCAAAGTTAGTTTAAATTAATCATTCCTATAGCTGTAAAAAGACCAATTAAACATAATTCAACTTCAATTGATGTCTAATTTGGTCAATTGGATCACTTGACCCAAGTTGACCTAATTTGATCGTAATAGTTCATAATAAACTAAAATTCAAATTAGCTCAAATTAAATATTTCTAAAGGTCTAAAATCATTAGTTGCGTTTAATTGAATCTAATTCAAACCTAATGGAAGTCCAGTTTTGCCAAATAGGGTACTTGATTTAAATTGAGTCAAAATCAAATTAAATTTAAATTAATTCAAATTGTGAGTCCTTCAAGCTTAAATCATTGATTGAACATAAACCAACACTTCTTTAATCCTTATTTGGCTTATTAGCCATTTGATCCACTAACTCAAATTGGCCCCATTGATTCATATTAAGCCAAACCCAATCAGTACTGTCTCAAATGTAACTAAACTTGAAATGCTAGTCCCCGAGGTCCCTAATGATCTACCCAAAGCGATCCAACCCTACGTGAATTCAACTTGGGTTGAACCAAACTAAAGAAAGATCCCAAAGTCAACTAAATTTAATTTGGGTTAGGCCTCAAAAGTCATCCTAAGGCCTAAAGGCTTTGCCTAGGTCTTCTTTGAGCTATCCTAAACTAACAATAGCTGTCCCAACTCACTAAAGACTCACCTAGGTCTAGAACATGAAAGTGATAAGGCTTGGTTCACCTCTCACAACCCAACTAGTTGAGATCTTAGCCCAAAAGGTCACAGCCACTAGCAAATTCTCTCCTAACTAGTCCCCAATCGTTTTCATCTAGCAAGTTTGCCCAAGGCCTGGTCCATAGCCAGACCAAGCCAAAAATTTTGTTCATGGAGGTAGATCCAATGGAGGAAATTTAAAATCAACACACTGAAATCACTCCACTTTAAGGCCGAAGTTCATAAAAGCAACTACCCCCTCATCTCTCTCCCCTCCTGGTGGTTTTCCATATCTTGCATCAAACACATCCAGAAGTCCAATTGTTCATTGGAAGGTGCTCGTGGAGCACCATGAAGCCTAATCAATGCTGCCATCACATTGAATGTCCACTTCATCAAGGTGTGTGCCATGAACACCTCTTTAGTTTGCTCTACCTTAATAGTTTGTGAAGCAGAGTTTTGAATTCTTTTTTAATTTTAAGTTTGTTTAGGGTCAGATTTATGTTTAATTTTTATATTTCTTTTATTTATTTTTTTTAGTTTATTATATGAATTGATTTATTTATGGCTTTTAATATTATTTGATTTCAAATTTTATTAATTTTGGAAATGATTTTTAAATTAGATTTTTTAGTGGATTTGGTTTTAATTTTATAGAATTTAGTTTTAAATTTGATCATTTTTAATTTTTTTTTAGGATTAGCTCAATCATGATTTTAAGTGAACATCGAAGTAATTGTAATTGTGCTCACTCTAAACCAAAAGAATGAGCTTGAAGAGAGGTCCAAATATCAAACCATGTGTTAAGGATTATATCAATTATATTTCAAAGTAAGGGCAGTGAAGAAGTTGTTTAAGGTCTATTTTGGTTTCTACAGTAGCATATAAAAAAAATCGTAAGACTAGACCTTAGGCTCTAAAGATGGGATGAGAAGAGGAGATGTAGATCTAATAAAAAATGAGGTCAACTTTTAAGAATATGATGAACACCTAGTAGTATATTTATGTTTGAAACACTGATGCTTTACAAATTATAAATTTGATTTATCCCTCACATTTTGTTTTCTCATTTGCTTCTACTCATATTTTGGTGGGGAATTTTGTTTCTATAGCTGCACAGTTTGTGCTAGCTGCCCTTTGATTTCTGTAGTGTTNAATCAATGCTGCCATCACATTGAATGTCCACTTCATCAAGGTGTGTGCCATGAACACCTCTTTAGTTTGCTCGACCTTAATAGTTTGTGAAGCAGAGTTTTGAATTTGTTTTTAATTTTAAGTTTGTTTAGGGTTAGATTTATGTTTAATTTTTGAATTTGATTTAATTTTTATATTTCTTTTATTTATTTGTTTTAGTTTATTATATGAATTGATTTATTTATGGCTTTTAATATTATTTGATTTTAAATTTTATTAATTTTGGAAATGATTTTTAAATTTGATTTTTTAGTGGATTTGGTTTTAATTTTATAGAATTTAGTTTTAAATTTGATCATGTTTAATTTTTTTTTCAGGATTAGCTCAATCATGATTTTAAGTGAACATCAAAGTAATTGTAATTGTGCTCACTCTAAACCAAAAGAATGAGCTTGAAGAGAGGTCCAAATATCAAACCATGTGTTAAGGATTATATCAATTATATTTCAAACTAAGGGCAGTGAAGAAGTTGTTTAAGGTGTATTTTGGTTTCTACAGTATCATATAAAAAAAATCGTAAGAGTAGACCTTAGGCTCTAACGATGGGATGAGAAGAGGAGATGTAGATCTAATAAAAAATGAGGTCGACTTGTAAGAATATGATGAACACCTAGTAGTATATTTATGTTTGAAACACTGATGCTTTACAAATTATAAATTTGATTTATCCCTCACATTTTGTTTTCTCATTTGCTTCTACTCATATTTTGGTGGGGAATTTTATTTCTATAGCTGCACAGTTAGTTTGTGCTAGCTGCCCTTTGATTTGTGTAATGTCATCTTGCTATGGGTTATTATTATCATATTGGTTTTGGCATTCTTCGTTTCTCTTGTGACGATTTAACATAATTATTCATCATGTCTCATTTGCTTCTACTCATATTCTTAATGTTGATGTTCAAAGTGAACTGCAGGTATTTCATAATGAAACAGCTTTTCTTATGCTTTTTAATACTCGGAATACCACTTTATATTTGATTTTGGTTTAGATGCATTTACATACATACCACCAATTCCACCTATGTTCTTACATAAATAAACTTTGCTTTTCACTTTTAAACCACCCAACATTCCCTATTTGTATAAAAAAAATACCACTCTTTTAACTTCTATAATGTGAAAAACACCTTCTCATGCACAAGAAAGGTTGAAGTTTAGGTGTAAGATTTGTAAATACATAGGAATTGTCTCAACAATGATTTATCCAGAATTGTCGTATAGCGATTTCATAAGGGACGGGTTTTGCAGAGGAATCTATTCATTGATTGCTAATTTAATCATAAAGATTCTCATCAAGGTAGATGTATTTAAAATAATATTAATTTGTTAAAGATCTAAAGATTCTCATCAAGGTAGATGTATTTAAATTGAATATACAATAAAATATTATTAAATAAATTAAAATACTTGCTTGAGAATTTAATTATAAATAAAAGTTTGAAAATGAATATATTTTGAAATGCATAACAAAGTTATATTATAGATGTTCTCGTAAATTGAAATTGAGTTTGTTTTAAAAAGCATGTTTAGTTCGTAGAGTCGGGTGTCACTGATAACTTCTTAAATTATCCGTGCTGCTTTAGCGTTTTTTTAACCACCAAGTCAGCCTAACATTTACAATGCTTGGATTTAGAAAGTCAAAAAACACTCCAAGCAAAGAAGTAATTAAAGTTTATTAAAAGAAGGAAACGTTTCACTAAGAGATCAATGTTTATACACTGGATTACTTTAAAAATTTTGGCTGGTTCCAAAAGAAAGGGAGATACCTCTATTTATAGTCTTCTCTCAAGACTATGAGAACTTTCAAGATCACATTAGAATGTTACTACTTCTAGAAGATTCTATGTTATATACTTGTTTATAGAACTTTTTAGACTACCCTAGAGTTTCTCTATAATTTTTCCTCTTCGAATGCTCTCTAGAATGTGGTGGGACTTTATAGAGTCTTTTAAGCTGATCTACTTTTGAATCATCTTTCCCTGAATGGAGGGGTACAACTAACCCACTTGAGATGGCGGTGTGTGACACTAGGCTCCTTAAAAGATGAGTGAATGGGTATGCAATTAAAAAGTATAGTTTTTTTTTTAATTTCTAATAGTTAAAATTCAGTAATTAAACATAATTTAATAAAAAAATAGTCAATTAATTAGTGAACCATCACAATCACATAATAAAAGTGCATGAATAAGGTGGGTTATATGAATTTTATTGTATATAATAACAGCTTGCTTCATGTTTTAGTTTATTATCATAGACATAAGTAATTATTTAACAAACAACTTTGAAAGATAATAATATACATGATTAAGAAGGTTGCGAAATAATACGAGGCTTCCTTCCTCCAGAAGCTTACCATTAATTCTTCCTCTATTTAGAAAGCTTGAGTTACACGTGAAATCTAAATCATGGAAGTAAAATAAAGTGTTGAATTTTGATTTCTTCATAAATCATACCCAATGAATAGAACGTAAGAAAAGAGAGAGAGAGAGAGAGATGTGATAATGAACAGTAAAATATCTTATCGATCATGTCTCGTGCATAAAATGATCACTCTATTCATAAAGAAGAGAGTGCAATGTCATTTTATTACATTTTTGCCTTTGCTTTAAAGGGGAGATGTACGAGATATTCTTTGTATTTTACATGTATGAGCACATTATTGAAGTGCTCCTTGGCTTAGTCAGATGAGCTTGATTGGCTTCCGGTCGGCATGACCAATTAAATAAGTTAGGTTTGGTCGGCATTTCCACTCGGTTAATCTAGTATGGTTGTTGACCTTTGATAATAGATATGGGACATCTGGATGTCTCTGGTATGATTTGAGATGCTAAGGGACCGGGTCTTCGCTCAAGTCAACTTCATTGTAGTGATTGGCTTGGAAACTTTATTTATCTCATTTATAATCAAAATATTTAAACTCGAATCATTTGGTCATCTTTTTTTCCTCCTCATAGTTGCTTCACTTTGGCCTTCCTGACTTTAGTTTGAACTACACCTTCCTAACTTTGGCTCTGTCTATTGCACTCAGTTGGATAAGTGAGCCTCACGTTCTTATGTTAGTGGGCCCTCCAACATGACACTCTTCTCCACTGGATCATTAGATCTCCTTAGAATCAATGTTGGCACATTATCAATGTGCATACTTATTTTTCTGATTCTCTTACTTCTTGCAAGTGACACTGAGATAAAAATAAGAGAATTTAATGCAAAAAGTATACCACCTTTTTTATTAGTCAATGATTCAATAATTGAATTCATTTGATTTACACATATTTTATCCTTATAAATAAGTTATGGTTGTATTTCTTCACATTTTGGTCACTCATGACTAATCAAACCACAAATCCAATGACCCCAGGAGGACGAAACCATGGGATCTTCACTTGGTCATTCAAAAATCAAAAATTGAAAAAAAAATAATTAGCAAAGTGACATGCCTAGAAATATGCTACTTTTTAATATACAATTTACTATCATTTTTAATGATATTGCACTTTTATAGAATGTATTTTACATGTTTTTTGCTTCGGGTACAATAAATGGATTTTTGGAGAAAATGAAGCAAAAATGTTGCAATTTAAAGTCAAATCGAGAAATGAAGAAAATTCTGATATGACGCATTTTGATATGTCTTTATATGCTTAATCTCCTTTACATTTATCACATATTTATGAATGAAATTGCAGTTTAAAGAAATATTATTTTCATTTTTATCTTATAGGTGTAACACTTAGAGCAGATTAGAGTTGAAGCAGGGCGAGCGAAACGGGGGTGCTGCTAACAGGGTAGCGCCTAGGCACCAGTCTCACCTAAAAAATGGCGCGTAAGCGCCAATCCTGGTGCCTAGGGGCCAAAAACAGTTGTGGATGGTTCTAGATGCCCCAAGGAGTTTAAAAGGCACCTTTTGGGATTTGGGAAGACACCTTTTGGCATTTCAAACTATTAGAAACTTCAAGAACATCCAAAGGTTGTAGATAGAAGTTGGAGATGTAGTTTTCTGCCTTTTGTGGAGAAATTGGTGATGGATTTTGAGTGATGCTAGCAGCGTAGCGCCTAGGCGCTAGTCTCACCTAGAAAATGGCGCGTAAGCGCCAATTCTGGTGTTTAGGCGTCAGAAACAGTTGTGGACGGATTTTGATGCCTCAAGGAGTTTAAAAGGCACATTTTGGGATTTGGGAAGACACCTTTTGGCATTTCAAACTATTATAAACTTCAGGAACATCCAAAGGTTGTAGATAGGAGTTGAAGATGTAGTTTTCTGCCTTTTATGGAGAAATTGGTGATGGATTTTGAGTGCTGCTAACAGCGTAGTGCCTAAGCGCTAGTCTCACCTAGAAAAAGGCGAGTAAGCACCAATTCTGGTGTTTTGGCATCAGAAACAGTTGTGGACGAATTTAGACGCCTCAAGGAGTTTAAAAGACACCTTTTGGCATTTCAAACTATTAGAAACTTCAAGAACATCCAGAGGTCGTAGATAGAAGTTGGAGACGTATTTTTCTGCCTTTTCTAGAGAAATTGATGATAAATTTTGATAGATATGTGTAAGGAAGTGTACGAGCATTGCGTGGATTGGCAGGAGACTCTGTTGGAGGGATTTTCACCTTTTTTTAGAGGGAAAAACTAAGTAATGTATTCTTCATTGTTTTATAATTGCTGCAAACACTTTCTAAGGGATTCAATTTGATTTAATGAAGTTTTTTGTTTTGTTTTATCCATGCTTCGTGAGAAGTTTGCTTAACTATTTTCTTTCGATTTGAAGTAGTGACAACAGTAGGAAAATTTGTTTTAAGATAGAATATTTTTTTTATGTGATGAGTAATATCTCTTTTGTTTCACTAACATAACTTAAGTTTCAATAGGTTTTGTTAAAATCTATTGTAAGTGAATCTAAGTCTTAGGAGAGCGGTGATCTCGCAACTTGAGTGTACTCACATTGTCCGGTTGGCTATGGTGAAGTAGTTTAGGCAGCAATGCAACATTTAAAGAATTATAATTCATGATTTATTTTTATTAGGAGCTTCTAAGTGATAGCTAGTTGTGTTAAACTAATAGATTACTAAGCGTACGTATACACTTAAGAGAGGGTAGATAGACATATGTTCCTTGTTAGCACATAATTTATTACATAATTCTATGATTTCATTTACTACTGATGCTATCATCTTCATTTTAATTTTCTTTTGCAATGAAATGGATACATGTTTAGGAATTTTTCTTTGCTTAGAAATTATCTTATTTTATTAATGTGATGGTATTTTCACTAGTTCTTAATTTACTTTGCAAACTGGCCATTTGTAATGTTAAAATCCATTGCGAAACATAATGGCCCGAGAAAGCTATGATTTCACACAACTATTAAATACCACACTGACCCTTAGGATGGAGGGAAGTCAATTCCAAAAGGGAGTGCAAATAGATAGAGAGATAAGTTTTGATGAGTGTAGAATTGGTGATTCTAGAGTGATAAGCTAGAACCTTTACTAATTTGGTCTTTAATTCA
>JXCR01144829.1:15609-41911 GCA_002079205.1 Phalaenopsis hybrid cultivar | reverse complement strand
ATATATATATATATATATATATATATATATATATATATATATATATATATATATTTTGAAGAGTATTATTTTAAAAAAAATTAATTGTAGATTACAAAGATTTAAAATCAATTAAATGTATTAATTAATAAAACAGAATAAAAATTATTAAATTAGATTCAAATGATGTTTTGATATAAACAATAATTTTTAAATCTTGCTCCAACATTTAGCATCTTATCAGTACGTGATTAGGGTTTGCCAAAACGGCTCTTTGTTCTTAAACAACTCGTGTTCGGCTCGCAAAGCAAACTAGCCGAACACGAACACAATTTTTGAGCACGAAATATACTATGATTACTCGCTCGTGTTCGGCTCGTTTTCACCCCTATTTAAAATATACAAATTATTTTTTAAATATTTAGATATTTAAAAAATTAAAATTCCCCAATTATCACCCCAATATTGCCTTTGCCATGCCAAAAATTTTCACTACTATCTTTTAAAAATAAATATAAATTTATTTTTATAAGAGCAAATATTTTTCATTATATCTCAAGTATAAATAAAGCATAAGAAAATAAAACAAAAAAAAGTGCTTGATGCGTGGTAGAGTAATTGATTATTGTCTTAGTGTAGTGCGAGGATTCATCACACACTCAGATGAAAATGAATCAAGCTGTGATGACACCAGAAGTTTTTACGTGGAAAACCCGTAAAGGGGAAAAACCATGGGGCCTGGCCCAGTTGTAAAAATCCACTATAAATTGATGATTATAGATGTCCCTTGTCCCACAGACGGAAAAATGTTACTAGCTTTTCAAGTTACAACGTCGACTGACGACGTCTACTTAGCGGTGATTAATGGAGGCGACGGTGATCGACGGTAGTCAACGACAATAGATGACGGTCGACGGTGGTCGACGGAGGTTAGGGGTGATTGGCGGCGATCAACGGTGGCCAGTGGTGGTGGTCGACGTTCAGTGGCGGTTTACGGCGATCGACGATGACAAGGATGATCTTGGACTTGAGTTCCTTCTCAAGCCTCAAGTTTTCTCTTAAGCCTCCCCTTTCATGTGAGGGGTGAAGTTTTATTTATAGCGTTTTGAGTGCAATTAATGCAGGAATATGAACCATTTTGAGTGGACAGTCCGGAGAGCTTCCCTTGATCAGATGACGTTTAATGGACATTTGAGTGCCTTAACAATGTCGGAATTGAGCAATCTTGGGCTAGTTGGATTCATCTTCTCGAGAAGCTTGATTCGATTATAAACTCGCTAGATTTGACATCCGTTTGATTTTTCAAATGCCTCCGGAAATCCTCCAATAGTGGTTTAATGACTTGATCCGGGCTTGATTTGACTTGGATTAGACTGACTTTCATATCATTAGGTATGTCTCATCGAGCCGATCAGTCTGACTATAAGTTTGCTGAAATTGGAGCTCCGGATGACTCTTAATCAAAGTTTGAATATTTTTTGTTCAAAAAATTGCACCGAGACTCATGGCGGATCATGAAAATTTGTTGGTGGCGTATCAGTTGCCTCCTATTTTCAAGAGAAATCATTTTTATCGTCCGAAAATATAATTTCAAAACACGACTTCCTTACTATATATATATATATAATTTTTTACTCATGCTTTTCACGGCTTTTTTACTCAATGCTTTTGACGGCTTTTTTTTATAATCTTTGGATTTGTTCTAATTACCCGCATAAGCGATATTGCTTTAGCACAAATTAATATGGGAATGCCAAGCGACCACAAGTCGAAGCAGAAGCGGCATCTGCTAATCTCTGGATTTGCTTTGCTAATCCTTTTTAATTACCCGCATAAGTGTGATTGCTTCAACACAATAGAATGCCAAACGACGGAAATGGACGAGGCGGAAGCAAGATCGGCGAAAAGAGAGCCAAACAGTGGGAAGTGGAAGCGAGGAGGCTGGAGGGGAGCTGAATGATCATTTTTAATTATTTTAATAATTAATATTTAACAATTCAAACTCTTAAACTCTTTTTCAACCTATAAATAGGGGCTTTAAAGAGATGGTAAAGATAGAGTCCTTAGTTGATCCAGAATTTTTCAGAAGAAGAAAATTGTCCTGTGTAGTGGTGAAGAGTTGCGGTACAGAATTACGACGAAGAGTTGCGATAAAGTGTTGCAGTGAAAAATTGCGGCGAAGAGTTACAGCCAAGTGTTGTGGCAAAGTGTTGCGGTGTAATATTTGACAAAGAGTTGCCGTGAAGCGTTGCGTCAAGCGTTGCGGTGCAAAATTACAGCGAAGATTCGACAAAGTGCTGCGGTGGAGAATTGCGTCGAAGAGTTGAGGCGGAGTGTTGCGGTGAAGAGTTGCGGCAAAGTGTTGCAGCGAAGCATTAGAGCGATGCAATGTGTTTCAGCAGTGTGTCGCGGCGATGCGTTGCAACGGTGCGTCGTGGCAACGCGTTACAATGTCGTGTTGCGGTGATGTGTCGCGTCGACAAGTTGCAGCGGTGCGTCACGACAAGACGTCGGGTGACGCGATGTGTTGTAGCAGTGCATCACGGCGAGGCAACGGGTGGTGGTGAAGGATCGCGGATTGTGTACTCAACATCGAGGAATGATAAAAATGGTTTATCGAAGAAGGATTCATGGGGTTTTCTTTTTTTTGACTAAATGTCACAGTGGATATCTAATGTCATTTGTAATTTCAAGTATGTAACAAGGTTATCATGTGGATAAATTGCCAGCGACCATTAACTTTTCCGAGGCTATGCATCAGAGTGTTACTCCAAGATGTAACCTGCATAAGATTAGCCAATGGAAGTCCACCGAGGATTTATTAACTCATCCGAGGTTGTTTGTCGGAGCACTGCTCACTTACGAACCTGTGTGGAAGGGGTCAGGTCTAGCCCACCAAGGACTGTTAATCTATCCAAAATTGTTTATCAGAGTAAAAAATCGACGATGTTAACCCATATGGAAGATGTTAGATCAAATCCCTCTGAGATTGATCGTGCTCTAAATAAGATACAACCGAAGTTGTGTATTTCTCCGGTCGAGAGCATGAAGCGACTTGAGGATGAGCCATTATACTTTCTAAAGATATCTTTTATGTATAGGAAATTAAGTTAATACTATTTAAGATACATTGATTATGCATGAGTTGCGATGTAATAACAAATGTGGACTACACGACTGGGGTGTTACTGGTAGTACTTGCGAAGATTTTCCGCATTCCAAGTCCTGAGATAAGATTTTCCCATATGAACCCTTGAGCTTGAAGGTTCCAGGCTTGATCATGACAGCCACGATATATGGGCCCTCCCGGAGAGGTGATAATTTGTTGCATGGGGACCATGACCGGCGGCTTCAATACTACGCAAGACCAGGTCACCGACGGAGATAGGTCGAGGCTTGACTCTCCGGTTGAAGTGGCGAGCAACTCTTTGACAATAGGAAGCAGCTCTAAGATGGGCCACATTGCGTGTTTCTGGGAGGAGATCCAAATGTTGTCGGAGCTTTTCCTCGTTGCTATATGAGTTAAAAGCCTTAACTCGTTGGTTTGGAACTCCAATATCAGTGCCGAAACACAAGTTATATGGAGTTTCCCTAGTTGGAGTACACACGGTTGTGCTATAGGCCCAAAGGACATTGTGTAACTCTTCTACCCACTGCCCCCCAGCCTTCTCAAGACCAGTCTTCAACCCTTTGAGCACCGTCTGATTTGTCACATATGTCTGCCCATTTGTTAGGGGATGCGCCATGACATTGTGCACTAATTAAATGTGAAGATCATTGCAAAATGATGTGAACACCCTTCCAGTGAATTGAGTCTCATTATCAGTGATAATCTTCGCAGAAAGCCCAAAACGACGGATGATGTTTTTCTAGACAAACTGTTTGGCATTTGTCTCAGTGATTTTGGCAAGAGGCTCTGCTTCTACCCATTTGGTGAAGTAGGCGACAACTAAGATGATGAATTTTCGTTGTCCAGTAGCTATCAGAAATGACCTCATGATATCTACCTTCCATTGGGTGAAAGGCCAAGGACTTACAAAAGATGTGAGTTCCACTGGCGGTGCATGTGTAAGTTGGAGTGTAGTTGACAATTCTTATATTTTTGCACAAACTCTAATGCATCTTGCTTTATTGTGGGCCAGTAGATGCCTTGCCTCATTATTTTAAGAGCAAGTGCACTACCACCAAGATGCTCCCCACATATTCCGAAATGAACTTCTCGTAGAGCATCATTAGCTTCAGATGGAGGAAGACACTTGAGATATGAACCTACAAATGCCTTCTTGTATAGTTCATCCCCTATAAGGATGAAGTTGGCAGCCATGCGTCAGATGCGAATTGATGTAGTAGCATCATCTGACAGTGTTCCTTCTTAGAGGAATGAGATGATGGGATCCATCTAAGATGACTCCATTGGGTCATTTATAAGTATCTCCCATGGGCCATGGATGCTAGGAAAATGTATCTCCTCAATATACCTTCTTTTATAGAGATCTCCAGTTGTTGAAGTTGCAAGCTTGGAGAGGGTATCAGCTCGGGTGTTATGCTCCCGAAGTATATGAATGAGTTGACATGTTTCGATTTGGGCGAGAAGTGTTTTTACAAGACTGAGATACTGCACCAGTTGTGAGTTATGAGCGTCAAATTCTTCTTCTACTTGGGATGCAGCGAGTTGAGAATCAATGTAGATAATCATATTTCGTACTTCACAGTTGATGACAAACTTTAATCCGGCAACAAGTGCTTCATATTCAACAACATTATTGGTGGATGTGAATTTCAAACGAAGTCCGTACTCCAAAATGTCTTTCTTTGGGGAGATATGTTTTATTCCTGCACCAGCTCCTGAGTTTCCAGATGCTTCGTGTACGTATAGTGTCCACTGAGATGATCGTGGAAGAGAAGAGGGTGGTTCATCAGAGTTAGGCACTGTACATTCTACCAACAAGTCGGCTAACACCTGTGATTTGATGTTTGTTTGTGGTAAATAGAGGATGTTAAATTCTCCCAATTTTACTGGCCATTTAACTAATCTTCCCGATGCTTCTGGTTTTTGTAGGACAGCCTTTAAAGGGAGTTGCATGTAAACGCCAATAGTGTGAGCCTGGAAATACAGACAACGTCTCCTTGTTGAGAATACTAAGCCTAGCGCAGTCTCGTCCGCCATCAAATAGCGACTTTCTGTATCAGAGAGAATCTTGCTAACGTAGTATACTGGTTTCTCTCCTGAGTTTTACATTCTGACAAGCACAGAGCTTATTGCATGAGGTGAAATAGCCAAATAGATATATAAAATCTCTTCTTGGAAGGGCTTTGAGAGGAGGGGCGGTGAAGCTAAATATGCCTCGAGTTGCTCAAAAGCAATTTGATAGTCATTTGTCTATTGAAAACCAATATTTTAAGCACCTCTAAGTATCTTGAAGAATGACAGATACTTATCCCCAGAATGAGCTAAGAAACGAGATAGAGCGGCTATACGACCATTCAAGCGTTGTACCTCCTTGATGTTCCTTGGGGGCACCATATCTCTCAGTGCCTTGATTTTTTCTGGGTTTGCCTCAATTTCACGTTGGGTAACCATGAATCCCAGAAACTTTCCTGATGTTAGTTCGAAAGCACATTTAGTCGGGTTAAGTCGAAAGTCATACTGACGAAGGAGTTGGAAACACTCCTCTGGATGAGAAATGTGTTGGGATGCTTCCAAACTTTTTACTAACATGTCATCAACATAAACCTCCATTGTACGCCCGAGAGGCTCTTTGAAGACCTTGTTCATGAGTCGTTGATAAGTTGCACCAGCGTTTTTAAACTCGAATGACATAACCTGATAATAGTATAAACCCTTATCTGTTTGAAAAGAGGTGGCCTCCTCGTCCATTGGGTTCATCTTTATTTGATTGTATCCCGAGTATGCATCCATAAAGCTTAGCATCTGATGTCCAAACGTGGCATCAACGAGTTGATCTATGAACGGGAGGGGAAAACTATACTTCGGGCAAACTTTGTCAAGGTCTGTATAGTCGACACACATTCTCCATGAACCATTAGTTTTTTTCGCCGTGACGATATTGGCTAACCATGCAGGATGATGTACTTCTCGTATGAACTTTACTTCAATAAGCTTGTTGACTTCTTGTTCAATAGCTTGTAAGCGATCTGGAGCAAAATTGCGGTTCTTCTGGATGACCAGTTTAAAGGTCGGGTCTACTTTTAAAGAGTGCATGATTATTTCTAGGTCAACTCCAGATATGTCAGCTGGAGTCAATGCAAAATGTCTTGGTTCCTTTGGAGAAGATCTACATACTCCGACATTTTCTCATCAGAGAGTAGGGAACCAAACTGCACTGTTCTCAAGGGATGTTCGTCAGAGAGTGAGATTTGGATCAAGTCTTCCACAAGAGAAGCCCGTTGAGATACATCTTCATCTCGAAGATCGAAGTTCTTAATGCTAAGTGTCATTGACAGGCGTGGCTGAGCTTGTTTGAGGTAGCATGATTGTGTTGTCTATTGATCACCTCGCACGACGCTAATCCCTGCTGGGGTTAGAAACTTGATCTTTAAGTGTGTTACAGAAGTCACGATGCCAAAGATTGATTGCAGTGGTCTCCAGAAGATAGCATTAAATGCCGATTCTGATTTGACAACGATGAATTGGACTGAGTGGGTTATCTATCGAGGAAAATCTCCCAAGACAACAGGGAGATTTTTTGTTCCCTCGACCCTCACTGGTCAGGCTGTCAAAAAAGCTCGTTGTTCGCGAACAGCTTGTGTTCGGCTCATTAAGTAGCTCGTGTTCGGCTTGTTCGTTAAGTAAACGAGCAAAACACGAATAAATTTTTAAAGCTTGAATTATAAACGAGTCGAACATGAACAGCTCTTTGTTCGCTCATGTTCGGCTCGTTTTAGCTCGAAATAAAAAAAAATTATATAACTATTTATATAACAATATATTACATATATTATTTATATAATAATATATTATATATATTTATGTCTAAGTTTAAATCATAACATCACATGTAACAATGTGGTTAATGCCTTCTTTTATATATATTTGATTCAGGTTCGAATCTCACACTTTACATTTATTTTTCTCAATTTAAGTTTAACGAGCCAATTTTGAGTCTAACACGAGCCGAACACGAACATAAACGATTAAATCAAGTCGAACACGAACACACTATTTACGAGCAGATTTTGAACACGAGTTGATTTCGAACGAGCCGAACACGAGCCAAGCCTGAGCTCGCTCAAGCTCGACTTGTTTACAGCCCTACCCACTGGTCGATTATCAAAACCATATAATGGTCTGGATGCAGGTTGAAGTCTTTCCCTTGTCAATCCCAAACTGAGAAAAGTTGAATAGAATAAAATATCGACAGAGCTCCCATTGTTGATCAGGATCCTCTTTAAGTTATAGCAGGGCTCGCCAATTCCTGCGCTAATGATGAGAGGATCTCGGTGGGGGACTCGAACTCCTTCCAAATAGGAATAATCAAAAGTTATAGGCTCGAGGCGCAATTTATTCTGCATTGGTTCACCAGGTACAGTGACAAGAACTTGATCAATCAGTAATGGGCCTTCATCTATTGTTTGAATTTCACCTACAACTGGGTGACCCCCATGTTGCTGCCTTGGCGTACGTTGCCCCACAATAGGAGCATTATTGATGTCAGCTGGTTTGTTTTGTACAAATCGATCAAGATATCCTTATTTAATTAACCTTTCAATCTCTTCTTTGAGCTGCTTACACGCTTCAGTGGAGTGGCCATGACTTTGATGAAAATGACAATATTGTTCTTGATTCCTTGAGTTAGGTTTTAGGGTGTGAGGCCACTTAACGACTTGCTCATCTTCGATAGTCATTAACACGTTAGTACGTGATGTGTTGAGTGGTGTATACTCTTCCTTGGGTCGATATTCAGTTCGTTGGCCTGCAGGTTGAGGAAGAATGTTGTGATTCCTCTGTTGTTCAGACTTTCTTCGTTGCAAAGATTGATTATTATCTCCAGGGTTAGCTTTTCGTTCTCCCCCGAAATTTTCAAATTGTTCCTTATGTGCACCGATGGCCTCGTCTGCAGTGATTTAGGCCTCAACACGGTGGACAATGTCGGCATAAGAACAAACTGTCTCCTTCATCAGTGATGAGTAGAAGGGTCCTTGGTGAAGCCCCCCAAAGAAAACCCCCCTAAGTAACTCTGGATCTACTCCTGAAATTTGACGGACTTTAGTAGAAAACCTGTGGAAGTAGTCTTTGAGTGACTCTCCTTCACTTTGACGAATTCCCGAGAGATGGGATGAATCCTTGATGATCCTTCGATTTGCGTTGAACCGTTCCGAGAACAATTTGGCAAGCTCATTAAAGGTGTTTATAGTGTCCCCCGGTAGAGAGTAGAACCAAGTTCGAGCTTGTCCTTTAAGATTAGTCAGAAATACTTGACACAGAAGCACATCAGAGGCACGCTGAATGTGCATGATAGTTCAATAATGATCAATATGCTCGCAAGGGTCGGTTGCCCCTTCATATGTATCGATGCTCGGAAGCTTAAAACATGTTGGGATGGGTGTTGGAGGACCGCATCCGCTAAGGAAGAAGATTCATGGATGTTACGGTGAGCGTAGAAGCAATCATTTTTCTCTAAGGGGAACTTTTCCTGGACGAGGCGTCGTAGTTCATTACGAATGACATTATCAGGAATGGCGGGAAGATGTGGCGATGTCAGGTGAGCTGCACGAGATGGATGAGTGGAACTTGCGATATCTAGGAGTTCAACATCACGGCCTGACAAGGGATGTGTTCCTTCTGGAGGAGGCAGGCCAGTACGAGTTCCTTCGAGCGATATGTTTCTCGTACGTCTCCCAGTTAATGGTAAACGAATTTCATCCAATGGTGTAGGCAATGACTGTTGAGCCCCACGTAGGAGCTGTAGGATCTCTAGTTGAGACTCCTCCATTCTACGCATTTGATCTTCTATTGAAGGACCCAAAACACCTTCATTTGCAGGATAATGTCTTCCAGGGTGGGAAGATGAAGAAGCATGCCGCCCTTGGCTTCGTGACTGCTCCCTGGAACAATGGGTGTTGGAGCGGGATACTCCATTGTCAAGAACATTGTGTCTGGTGGCTATGTAGTAGACCGCATAAGTACTTTAGTTGTGGGATTGAAACTTTCCCACATATGACACCAAACTGATGTGTGCTAGAAAATTCGCAACGGTAGAGTAATGAATTATCGTCTTAGCATTTCACGAGGATTCAACACACACTCAGATGAAAATGAATCAAGCTGTGATGACACCAGAAGTTTTTACGTGGAAAACCCGTAAAGGGGAAAAACCACGGGGCCTGACCCAGTTGTAAAAATCTACTATAAGTTGATGATTACGGATGCCCCTTGTCCCATAGGCGGGAAAGAGTTACCAGCTTTCCAAGTTACAACATCGACTGATGACGTCTAGTTAGCAGTGATTGACGGAGGTCGGCGGTGATCGACAGTAGTCAACGACAATTGATGACTGTCGGGGGTGGTCGACGGAGGTCAGGGGTGATCGGCGGCGATCAACGGTGGCCACTGGTGGTGGTCGACGACGATCGACGATGATAAGGATGATCTTGGACTTCAGCTTCTTCTAAAAGCCTCAAGTTCTCTCCTAAGCCTCCCGTTTCATGTGAGGGGTGAGGCTCTATTTATAGTGTTTTGAGTGCAATAAATGCAGAAATATGAACCATTTTGATCGGACGGTCCGGAGAGCTTCCCTTAATCAGATAAAGTTTGATGGACATTTGAGTGCAATGTCGGACTTGAGCAATCTTAGGCTCTTCGGATTCGTTATGTCGAGACGCTCGATTCAACTACAAACTCGCTAGATTCGACATCCGTTTGACCTTTTAAATGCCTCTGAAAATCCTCCAATAGTGGCTTAATGACTTAATCCGGGCTTGATTTGACTTGGATTAGACTGACTTTCATATCATTAGGTTCGTTTCATCGAGCTGATCAGTTTGACTATAAGTTTGTTGAAATCGAAGTTCCGGATGATTCTTAATCGAAGTTTGAATGTTTCTTGTTGAAAAAAGTGTACCGAGATTCGTACCGAATGATGAAAATTTGTTGGTTGCGTATCAATGCTCATAAATGGCCTTTTAGCAATTGATATTTTTGAAATAAAATTGTCTTCTATATCTTGTTGGGTTGTCAAATAAAAGGAAATATTGACAATTTAGTAAGCTTGTTTGACAAATATATTGACAAATATATTTAATTTTATTCGGAATAATGGGAAAAAATAAAGACATGAAGGAAGCTTTGCATTAACAAATCAGACTAATATAAGTACCTAAAATAAAAATAGTCATCAGTAGTTCATCTAACTACTAAAATAAGCATCAAATCGATCAGAGTTTGGTCTATAAGGGAATTGAAATGACACAAAAAATTAGTCTATGGTTTGCTATTTTTTTTTATTTAATTTTATTTTATCAAAGTTTCAATTTCAAATAACTATAAAATTTAAAAACCTTGAATCCAAATTAAATAAGGCGAGCTATATAACTTTGACTCTTTATTTCATTATTGAGGATGTATTTGGGACTGCGGTACGTCGTTACACCACAGTTTTTTTATTTGACAAAATTACATTGTGTTAGTTTTCAAAAAGTTGCAGTTGAAAGCTGTATTTTGTCACTGAACCTGTCTAAAGGTCTGTTTGGGGCAGCTGTAGCTTATTGAATAATCTGTTGATAAGCAGTTGATCTTAATAAGTTGTTGATCAGGATAAGCTGACTGACTGTTTTGTTTGTGTTGTTTGAGAATAGTTGATTTGCAGCTGTTTCTGGATAAATAATCATTCTGCCCCTTTAAAATAATGTTGTTTGCAAAAGAACTGTCATAACAATATATTTGATACTTGAGAAGCATAAACAGATACAAAACAGTAAACAATGTACAATTATTAAAAATGAGTATCATGATTGACAAAAAAAGAACAGAATTATTAAAATTACAATTAAAATTATGATAATAGTAATTTTAAAATCGGGACGACGTATGTCTAAGCTGTCCTTTTCTTACTATTATGCTTAACTATTATAGGTCAAAGATCTGCACTATAAAGCATTGCAGGTCTCAACACCATCTTATAAAATTTTCCTTGAAGTCTAAGCAGCACTTTTCCATCGCACAACAGGTCTATGCATTCCTCATCGTGTTCATGGGGAAACAATGAAGCTCATGCAGACTAAAATGCATATTATACAACCAATGAATTGAACAAAAGATGTGTTCTCTAATGAAAAAAAAGACTAAAGAAATTGGATGGAAATAGTGACGGTTTTATAAGGGATTAACTAACTACATGCCAAATTTACAGCTCAACCAGTAGTTCAGCTATCCAAGAACGTCAACCTGAGTAGGCTCACTATATAAGAGCCCTTTTGAATATCTTCTAAAACATTATTGATACGCCACCAATAAATTTTTATCATCCGACACGAATCTCGAGGTAATATTTGAGCAAACTTATAGTCAAACTGACCGACTCGATGAGACGGACCTAATGATATCAAAGTTAGTTCAATCCGAGTCAGATCAAGCCTAGATCAAATCATTAAGCCGCTCTTGAAGGATTTCCAGACACATTTAAAATGTCAAACGGATGTCGAATTTAGCGAGTTCATAGTCGAATAGAGCGTCTCGACAAGTCGAATCCAACAAGCCCAAGATTGCTAAATTCTGACATCGTTAAGGCACTCAAATATCCATCAAACGTCATCTGATCAAAGGAAGCGCTCCAGACCGTCAGATCAAAATGGTCCATATTTCTGCATTAATTGCACTCAGAATACTATAAATAGAGTCCCACCCCTCACATGAGGGAAAGGTTGGAGAGAGAACTTGAGGAGAAGGAGCTCAAGTCCAACATCATTTCTGCCATCGTTAATCGTTGTCGACCACCACAGACCATCAGCGACCAAAGCCGACCTTCGTCGACCACTGCCTATCATCGCTGACCAGATGCCGTCAGTCGATGTTGTAACTTGGAAAATATAACAACTCTTTCCCGTTTGTGGGACAATGGTCATCTATAATCATCAACTTATAGTGGATTTTTATAACTGGGTCAGCCTCGTGGTTTTTTCCCATTACGGGTTTTCCACGTAAGAACTTCTAGTGTCATCATAAGTTGTTTTCCTTTCATCTGAGTGTTTATTGAATCCTCATGCAACGCTAAGACGATAATTCATTACCCTATCGCTGTGAATTTTCTAGCACGCATCAATTATGAACGGAGAGTTGAATTTTCTCTCAATCGGGCAAGTTCCTACAGCCAACCGATACATGGTGATGCCATCTTTAAACACTATGTACTTCAACATTTCAAATGATCTCAAAATAGTAGTACTAAAAATCATGCGAATTTTATTAACTCGTCACATCAAAGTCTAAGTTTACAACATTAATTCAAATACTTTAGGCCAATATATAGTAAGGTTCGAAGAATCTGAAGACACATATGCTACTGTTCAAAATAAATTCAGCTACCAAAATGTTCAAGGCAAGGACCAATTTATACAAGGTACAATGTTGAATTTTTTTTTTTTTCAATTTCAAAGATAGTCCTTACAATATGGATAATGACGCATATTGTAAAAGATGAAATAGTGAATGAGATTTACAATTTATTTGGTGCGGTGTTTGTTTGGATAAATTGTATTTTGACAGCTTATGCGTTTTCAAAACGTAGAAAACAAAGTTTTCACACCGCACCGCACCTATCTAGGTGCGGTGGGAGCTTATTAGCAACGGTCTGACTTTTCCAAAAAAAATAAAAATTTATAATAGTCACCGCACCTAGCTTATGAGCAGATTATTTTTAATCAGCTTATCAACAGATTATTCAATAAGCTACGGCTGTTCCAAACAGACCATAAATAATGAGATTTACAGCTTATTTGGTGTGGTGACGTTTTGAAAATGCACCTGACATGTTTGGGTAAACTGCATATTGAAAACGTTGAAAATAGTGTTTTCACACCGCACGGTGCGGTGACAGCTTTTTGGCAGCGGTCAAGCTTTTCTAAAAAAATAAAAATTTGTAATAGCCACCGCACCTAGCTTATCAGCAGATTATTCAATAAGCTGCAGCTGCCCCAAAGAGATCCTCACGCATACTTTAAAGTTAATTCGATCTTTTTTCATATTGAACAAGATCTTTTAAAAGTTATTTTTTCCTAATTACTTTTGTTGACAGCAACAACAATTATGCGCCATCATTGAAATTTCTGACAATAGAGATTGGCTAGTTAGCCTTCTCTTAGACGCAAAATTCCCGGTGAGATCTACAAAGTAAATAAATAAATAAAACAAAACATATTGATTAAGGAGGAGAGAAAGATGAAGAAATGCAAAAACTTGCAATTTGATCTTCCATGGAAGAAGGAGAAGAAGACGAAGAATTTAGAGTCACCGTAGAAGTTGAGGTGGCCAGAACTGAAATTTCCCTTTGATGACTCGGTGGTAAGCTTCGAGCGACATTTTCACGTGCATTTGGGTTAGCAGCAGTCGAGCGAGGAAGAAGACGAACTGAAGGGCACGGGAGTAAACAAACCTCAAAGCGAGATCGAAAACGCTGGCTGCAGGGTCGATTCCGCGGCCACGTCTATTAAACCACACCAAACGGTATTTTCAAAAAAGCTCCCAGAACGCAACAACCAAACGCCGAAGCGATATTTTGAAAACGCCAAACGCACTCAATAAGCTGCGCCCAAGATAACTACTAGAAAATTATTATGCCATCTTCAAAAAGAAAAAAAAATAAGCCACTCTTATTTTTTGATCGACAGCTTCTTCTGCAACAGTTTCACAAACATTATATTTAATCACCTTCTAGAAAGGTATTAAAAAAAAACTTCTAGAAGGTCAAATGATGATATCTTATGAATGTCAAGCCCCCTTTTTTTTTGCTCATAAATTAATTAGAAAGGTAAGAAAAAGTCAAACCATTCAAGTAAAAATTAAAGAAGAACAAACCACTCCTGGATTCATTTGAGTGCCGATATGATTCTAGAAGACAACTACTTTATTTTTCAACAAGATATTGGATATATTTGACCACAAAATTAAATAAATTTCTGCCATATTTATTTAAATTAATTATTAAATAAATTTAAATATTTTCTTAAAGTTCAAATATTAAATAAAATTAATTAGCTAAATTTTTTTTGAATTTATATTTAGTATTAATATATTATTATATCAATTAATGAAACGCTTCATATTATGAGTTATTTGATAGTAAAAATTCTTTCGAATTTTTTGTTCTCTTTTTCATGTTTATTTTATATCTTAGAATATATGTGTTAGTTCATTTTTTTATATGATTTGTTAAATTATTCAGTTATTTAGATTTGTTAAATTATTTATTGAAATTTTTATATGAAAAATCTAATTATTTATTTGAATTTTTAGCTCGTCTAAATACTTGTTCACTAGTCATAAACAAATCAAGTTTATGTATAGAAAAAATTAAACAAATAAAGTTTGAACAATATATGAAAACTAGACAGAAGCTTAGATCTCATTTCAATAATTTATAATTATACCAAGTTTATCAAGTCAAGCTGAAGCTATGCAATACTCAATTATAGCAGTATGTTACAGATAAAAAATCTCATATCAGCTAGGTATAGGGACGAAAAATAGTATTTAAGTTCTGGGTTGTCCATCACTTCGAAGAGCTCTTTTGGGAGGTGACAGGTAGCTTTAGTGCACTAAATTTTTAATGTTTTTTTCAATAATATAATGATGTTTTCTACCCATTATGGATTTAGTGGTGCACGATTATTTGTTGAAAGACTCGAGCAACACATTGTTTAATTGAAGTCCCAGGGAGACTACCTCAAGTTGATAGGTCCCACTGGCAATTTGAACAAGAATGTCTAGTCTTTGGGCCATGATATCTATCTGGGTTCCCAACAAACTCCTAGTGTGCCCAAATGGCTTCCCTTCAAATACATATGATTTAAATAAAAAAAGTGGCTTAAGAATTGATTTTTATTGATAAAATTATACATAAATAAGAATAATAAATTAATGTTGTGATTGACAACATTAAAATTGAGATTAACCTCCATTCACCACCAAAAAAATGGATAGATCAAGCGCTTTGTTAGAGTCAAATCTGTTCGTGGGTGCACCACTTGACAAAAGTAATTGGGATAAAGAGATTAGAAGAAGATGGAGGGCAAGAATAAAGAAAATGTGAAACATGGATCATATCCCATCTTCAAGTATTTAACCCCCTATGTCATATATGGATGCCTTTATCTAGTACATAGATGAAAATTTTTTAATAATAATAAAAAATACATGAAGACAACATGGCACCAAGGTATATCTTGTGGATAACGTGGAATCACAATGCCTCTTCGGCTTGAATGGTTGCATAATAAAACTAACAGTTGTGTGATGTACCTAATTAATGGAATATTGAGATGCCAAGTTAGATGGAGTTGGATTGATTAAGGATAAGGCCAAGCTAAGTGTGGGTGAAGCCTAGATCCTATCGTCGAGCGAACTTCTATATTATTTCTATGAGCTGATATGGAACGCAGGGGAATGTAATATGTAGATGCTACATATCCAGGTCATGCAGACTACGTGCCTAGGTGATTTTTATTTGAATCGACTCATGGACCAACATCATGAATAGTGGATGAATTTGACCTAACCCATTGTATTTAAAGTTATACATATTTAGTTTATCTATTCCCTTGTTGTTTGTGGGCATGTGTTCGCCCCATTTTTTGTTGAATTCACCTTATCTTTCTATATTTTTCCTTTCAATTAACCTCTTAATTAAATTTAACCCAGCACCATATAGTAAGCGTGAAGATTGAAATATGGTAGAACTAGAGGGGTAGAAAAATAAAGAAGAAATGAGAACATAATGACAAAAAAATAAAAAAGTTCATACGTACTCTTTGTAGGATGCGTTTGATGGGGAAGCTACAAAATTTATAGGACTAGCTCATTCCATCCAAATTCCAAAGAGAACCAATGATTATCCACTCATATAATAACAAAAAGTTAAAATTATTTTCGTTTTAGAGCTACATTAACACTTGTAACGAAATATATTCCTCTGATTAATTACATCATAACGGATATCCAAGAAAAATCTTATTTAAAAGAACCTTGTATGTATTTTAAAAAAAAATTATAGAAATATCAAACAACATATATTATCTTTTTAGCAGAAGAAACCTCTTATAGTCAAGGCTAAAGTAGGCTTTTGTTAAGGGTAGATCAATGTAAACAAATGTGGGTCGGCTTTGTTAAGAAATTTCTAAAATCATGACATATGGCCTAATCCAGATATCATGGATTTATCATCTCATGTCATTACTCTGAGTCTACTTAGCTATAGATGTAGTCAACACAATGCAACCTGAAATTTATTGTTAGAAATCCTTGAATTGTATCTATCATCCAAAAGGTTTCTGTAGACTCTAAGCTAAAGCATGAAACTACTTTAGATTCCTATGAATATATAGAATGGATGCAAAAGNTCCTTGAATTGTATCTATCATCCAAAAGATTTCTGTAGACTCTAAGCTAAAGCATGAAACTACCTTAGATTCCTATGAATATATAGAATGGATGCAAAATAGGATTTCTTCCTCAGTATTTAAGTTTTTTCATATGTAACAAAAAGAGAACAGTTAACTCGACTGTCAGGATCAAATTTAGCCAAAATAGTCTTACTATCATATCTAAGTTTGGACTACCACTAATGGCCTAAGCGCTCTAGACAACCTCCTAAAATATAAATTATGTATAAATTAATAGGAGGGAAGTAATTATATTTCTTGGGCATATGATATGATGCAATATTATCTATCCAGAATATTGAGGCTTTATTAATATGTATAAGTGGGCATACGACATGATGCAATATTATCTATCCCGAATATTGAGGTTTTATTAATATGTATAAGTAGGCCATGAAATGCNGTCAGGATCAAATTTAGCCAAAATAGTCTTACTATCATATCTAAGTTTGGACTACCACTAATGGCCTAAGCGTTCTAGACAACCTCCTAAAATATAAATTATGTATAAATTAATAGGAGGCAAGTGATTATATTTCTTGGGCATATGATATGATGCAATATTATCTATCCCGAATATTGAGGCTTTATTAATATGTATAAGTGGGCATATGACATGATGCAATATTATCTATCCCGAATATTGAAGTTTTATTAATATGTATAAGTAGGCCATGAAATGCATGTGAGCCAACCCTAGTAGAATGTTGCATAGANCGGAGGTCGGCGGTGATCGACGACAGTCAACGACAATCGATGACGGTCGGTGGTGGTCGACGAAGATCAGGGGTGATCGGCGGAGATCAACGGTGGCCAACGGTGGTGGTCGACGGTCAGTGGTGGTTGACGGCGATCGACGATGGCAAGGATGATCTTATACTTGAGCTTCTTCTCAAAGCCTCAAGTTCTCTCTTAAGCCCCCTCTTTTCATGTGAGGGGTGAGACTCTATTCATAGTGTTTTAAGTGCAATTAATGTAAGAATATGAACCATTTTGATCGAACGGTCCAGAGAGCTTCCCTTGATCAGATGAAGTTTGATGAACATTTGAGTGCCTTAACAATATTGAAATTGAGCAATCTTGGGATCGTTTGATTTGTCTTGTCGAGACGCTCGATTCGACTATAAACTCGCAAGATTCAACATTTGTTTGACCTTTCAAATGCCTTCGGAAATCCTCCAGTAATAGTTTAATGACTTGATCCGGGCTTGATTTGACTTGGATTAGACTGACTTTCATATCATTAGGTCTGTGTCATCGAGCCAATCAGCTTGACTATAAGCTTGCTAAAATCGGAGCTCTGGATGACTCTTGATCGAAGTTTGAATGTTTTTTGTTAAAAAAAATACACCGAAATTCGTGCCGGATGATGAAAATTTATTGGTGGCGTATCAGCGCTCATAAATGACCTTTTAGCAATTGATATTTTTGAAATAAAATTGTCTTCTATATCTTGTTGGGCTGTCAATTAAAAGGAAATATTGAAAATTTAATGATCTTGTTTGACAAATAAATTTAATTTTAATCGGAATGATGGGAAATAATGAAGTCATGAAGGAAGCTTTGCATTAACAAATCAGACTAATATAGGTACCTAAAGTAAAAATAGTCATCAGTTGTTCATCTAACAACTAAACTAAACATCAAATCGATCAGAATTTGATTTTATAAGGGAATTGAAATGACAAAAAATTAGTCTATGGTTTGCTATTTTTTTTTATTTAATTTTATGATATCAAAGTTTCAATTTCAAATAACTATAAAATTTAAAAACCTAGAATCCAAATTAAATAAGGCGAGCTATATAACTTTGACTCTTTATTTCATTACTGAGGATGTATTTGAGACTACGGTGCGTCGTTACACCACAGTTTTTTTATTTGACAAAATTACATTGTGTTAGTTTTCAAAAAGTTGCACTTGAAAGCTGTATTTTGTCACCGAGTCTGTCTAAAGGGCTATTTGGGACAGCTGTAGCTTATTAGATAATCTGTTGATAAGTAGTTGATCATGATAAGTTGCTGATCATGATAAACTGACTAGCTGTTTTGTTTGTGTTGTTTGAAAACAGTTGATTTGCAGTTGTTTCTGGATAAATGATCATTCTACCCCTTTGAAGTAATGTTGTTTGCAAAAGAACTGTCATAACAATATATTTGATATTTGAAAAGCATAAAAAAGATTCAGAACAGTAAAAAAAAATAAGAGACTCCCTCACTTACAAAGAGTATCAAAATTGATAAAAAAAGAACGTAATTATTAAATTTACAATTAAATATATGATTATAATAATTTTAAAATCGAGAAGACGTATGTCTAAGTTGTCCTTTTCTTACTGTTATGCTTAACTATTATACGCCAAAATTCTGCACCATAAAACATTGCAAGTCTCAACACCATCTTATAAAATTTTCCTTGAAGTCTAAGCAGTACTTTTCCATCGCACAATAGGTCCGATGCATTCCTCACTGTGTTCATGGGGAAACAATGAAGCTCATGCTGACTAAAATGCATATTATACAACTAATGAATTGAACAAAAGATGTGTTCTCTAATGAAAAAAAGGCTACAGAAATTGGATGGAAATAGTGACGGTTTTATGAGGGATCAACTAACTACATGCCAAATTTACAGCTCAACCAGAAGTTCAGCTATCCAAGAACGGCAACCTGAGTAGCCTCATTATATAACAGCCCTTTTGAATATCATCTAAAACATTATTGATACCCCACCAACAAATTTTCATCATCCGACACAAATCTGAGGTAATATTTGAGCAAACTTATAGTCAAACTGACCGGCTCGATGAGACGGACCTAATGATATCAAAGTTGGTCCAATCCGAGTCAGATTAAACCTAGATCAAATCATTAAGCCACTCTTGAAGAATTTCCAGACACATTTAAAATGTCAAACGGATGTCGAATTTAGCGAGTTCATAGTCGAATAGAGCGTCTGGACAAGTCGAATCCAACATGCCCAAGATTGCTAAATTCTGACATCGTTAAGACACTCATATGTCCATCAAACGTCATCTGAACAAGGGAAGCGCTACAGACCGTCAGATTAAAATGATTCATATTTCTGCATTAATTGCACCCAGAATACTATAAATAGAGTCTCACCTTTCACATGAGAGGGAGGATGAAGAGAGAACTTGAGGAGAAGGAGGCCAAGTCCAACATCATTCTTGCCATCGTTGATCGTTGTCGACCACCACAGACCATCAGCGACCAAAGCCGACCTTCGTCGACCACCGCCGATCACCGCTGATCAGACGCCGTCAGTCGACGTTGTAACTTGGAAAATATAACAACTCTTTCCCGTCTGTGGGACAAGGGTCATCTGTAATCATCAACTTATAGTGGATTTTTATAACTGGGTCAGACCCCGTGGTTTTTTCCCATTACGGGTTTTCCACGTAAAAACTTTTAGTGTCATCACAGGTTGTTTTCCTTTCATCTGAGTGTCTATTGAATCCTCATGCAACGCTAAAACGATAATTCATTGCCCTATCACTGTGAATTTTTTAGCACGCATCAATTATGAACGGAGAGTTGAATTTTCTCTCAATTGGGCAAGTTCCTAGAGCCAACCGATACATGGTGATGCCATCTTTAAACACTATGTACTTCAACATTTCAAATGATCTCAAAATAGGAGTACTAAAAATCATGCCAATTTTATTAACTCGTCACATCAAAGTCTAAGTTTACAACATTAATTCAAAAATTTAGGCCAATATAGAGTAAGGTTTAAAGAATCTGAAGACACATATACAACTGTTCAAAATAAATTCAGCTACGAAAATGTTCAAGGCAAGGACCAATTTATACAAGGTACAATGTTGAATTTTTTTTTTTTTTCAATTTCAAAGATAGTCCTTACAATATGGATAATGACGCATATTGTAAAAGATGAAATAGTGAATGAGATTTACAACTTATTTGGTGCGGTGTCTGTTTGAGTAAATTGTATTTTGACAGTTTATGCGTTTTCAAAACGTAGAAAACAAAGTTTTAACACCGCACCGCACCTATCTAGGTGCGGTGGGAGCTTATTAGCAACGGTCTGACTTTTTCAAAAAAAATAAAAATTTATAATAGTCACCGCACCTAGCTTATGAGCAGATTATTTTTAATCAGCTTATCAACAGATTATTCAATAAGCTACGGCTGTTCCAAACAGACCATAAATAATGAGATTTACAGCTTATTTGGTGTGGTGACGTTTTGAAAATGCACCTGACATGTTTGGGTAAACTGCATATTGAAAACATTGAAAATAGTGTTTTCACACCGCACGGTGCGGTGACAGATTTTTGGCAGCGGTCAAGCTTTTCTAAAAAAGTAAAAATTTATAATAGTCACCGCACCTAGCTTATCAGCAAATTATTCAATAAGCTGCAGCTGCCCCAAACAGATCCTCACACATACTTTAAAGTTAATTCGATCTTTTTTTCATATTGAACAAGATTTTTTAAAAGTTATTTTTTCCTAATTACTTTTGTTGATAGCAACAACAATTATGCGCCATCATTGAAATTTCTGACAATAGAGATTGGCTAGTTAGCCTTCTCTTAGACGCAAAATTCCCGGTGAGATCTACAAACTAACTAAATAAATAAAACAGAAGTCCATCTCGAAGAACTTTGTAACAACATAATATCAAAAAGGAAACAAAACATATTGATTATAAGGAGGAGAGAAAGATGAAGAAATGCAAAAACTTGCAATTTGATCTTCCATGGAAGAAGGAGAGGAAGACGAAGAATTTGGAGTCGCCGTAGAAGTTGAGGGAGGTGGCCAGAAATGGACTTGCCTATAGGCCTGACGACTGGAGTTCCCCTTTGATGACTCGGTGGTAAGCTTCGAGCGACATTTTCACGTGCATTTGGGTTAGCAGCAGTCGAGCGAGGAAGAAGATGAACAGAAGAAGGGCACGGGAGTAAACAAACCTCAAAGCGAGATCGAAAATGCTGGCTGCAGGGTCGATTCCGCGACCACGTCTATTAAACCACACCAAACGGTATTTTCAAAAAAAGCTCCCCGAATGCAGCAACCAAACGCCCAAGCGACATTTTGAAAATGCCAAACACACTCAATAAACTGCGCCGAAGATAACCACTAGAAAATTATTATGTCATTTTTAAAAAGAAAAATAATAAATTTATAAGTTACTGTTATTTTTTTATCGAAAGTTTCTTCTGCAGCAGTTTCATAAACATTATATTTAATCACCTTCTAGAAATTATTAAAAAACCTTCTAGAAGGTCAAATGATGATATCTTATGAATGACAAGCCACCCCTTTTTTTGGCTCATAAATTAATTAGAAAGGTAAGAAAAAGTCAAACCATTCAAGTAAAAATTAAAGAAGCACAAACCACTCCTGGATTCATTTGAGTGCGGGTATGATTCTAGAAGACAACGACTCTACTTTTCAACAAGATATTGGATATATTTGACCACAAAATTAAATAAATTTCTTCCATATTTATTTAAATTAATTATTAAATAAATTTAAATATTTTCTTAAAGCTCAAATATTAAATAAAATTAATTAGCTAATTTTTTTTTGAATTTATATTTAGTATTAATATATTATTATATCAATTAATGAAAGACTTCATATTATGAGTTATTTGATAGTAAAAATTCTTTCGAATTTTTTGTTCTTTTTTTCATGTTTTTTTTATATCTTAGAACATATGTGTTAGTTCATTTTTTTATATGCTTTATTAATTTATTCAGTTATTTAGATTTGTTAAATTATTTATTGAATTTTTTATAAGAAAAATCTAATTATTCATTTGATTTTTTAGCTCATCTAAATACTTGTTCACTTGTCATAAACAAATCAAGTTTATGTATAGAAAAAGATTAAACAAATAAAGTTTGAATAGTATATGAAAACTCGACACAAGCTCAAATCGCATTTTAATAATTTATAATTATACCAAGTCTACCAAGTCAAACCCAAGCTATGCAATACTCAATTACAGCAGTATGTCACGGACAAAAAGTCCAGCATCGGCTATGTGTAAGGCCGAAAAACAGTATTTAAGTACTGAGCTATCCACCACCTCGAAGAGCTCTTTTGGGAGGTGATAGGTAGCTTTAGTGCACTAAGTTGTTAATGTTTTTTTCAATAATATAATGATGGTTTCTACCCATTATGGATTTAGTGGTGCACGATTATTTGTTGAAAGACTCGAACAAAACATTGTTTAATTGAAGTCCCAGGGAGACTACCTCAAGTTGATAGGTCCCGCTGGCAATTTGAACAAGAATGTCTAGTCTTTGGGCCATGATATCTATCTGGGTTCCCAACACTCCTAGTGTGTCCAAATGGCTTCCCTTCAAATACATATGATTTAAATAAAAAAATTGGCTTAAGAATTGATTTTTATTGATAAAATTATACATAAATAAGAATAATAAATTAATGTTGTGATTGACAACATTAAAATTGAGATTAACCTCCATTCACCACTAAAAAAATGGATAGATCAAGCGCTTTGTTAGAGTCAAATCTGTTCGTGGGTGCACCACTTAACGAAAGTAATTGGGATAAAGAGATTAGAGAAAGATGGAGGGCAAGAATAAAGAAAATGTGAAACATGGATCATATCCCATCTTCAAGTATTTAACCCCCTATGTCATATATGGATGCCTTTATCTAGTACATAGAAGAAAATTTTTTAATAATAATAAAAAATACATGAAGACAACATGTCACCAAGGTATATCTTGTGGATAATNAAATGAGCTCTACCTTGACTCACCTTAGACCCTAGGGTTGAGTTCCAAGCCAGACATTAACCCATGGTTAGGATTGATATTTATCCCATGGGTAAATTTTTGAAAAAAACCTTTAAGAAGATAATAAGAGGGTTAAATCAATGTACTTGCCCCAACCATGGCTAAACTCTATGGTGTCATTTTTACTGCCTATCATAAGCTTTAACCATGGTCCAAGCCTTGGTTAGCCACCCTAATNGAGCGAACTTCTATATTATTTCTATGAGCTGATATGGAACGCAGGGGAATGTAATATGTAGATGCTACATATTCAGGTCTTGCAGACTATGTGTCTAGGTGATTTTTATTTGAATCGACTCATGGACCAACATCATGAATAGTGGATGAATTTGACCTAACCCATTGTATTTAAAGTTATACATATTTAGTTTATCTATTCTCTTGTTGTTTGTGGGCATGTGTTCACCCCATTTTTTGTTGAATTCACCTTATCTTTCTATATTTTTCCTTCCAAATAACCTCTTAATTAAATTTAACCCAACACCATATAGTAAACGTGAAGATTGAAATATGGTAGAACTAGAGAGGTAGAAAAATAAAGAAGAAATGAGAACATAATGACAAAAAAATAAAAAAGTTCATACGTACTCTTTGTAGGATGCGTTTGATGGGGAAGCTACAAAATTTATAGGACTAGCTCATTCCATCCAAATTCCAAAGAGAACCAATGATTATCCACTCATATACTAACAAAAAGTTAAAATTATTTTCTTTTTAGAGCTACATTAACACTTGTAACGAAATATGTTCCTCTGATTAATTACATCATAACGGATATCCAAGAAAAATCTTATTTAAAAGAACCTTGCATGTATTTTAAAAATTTTTTATAGAAATATCAAACAATATATATTATCTTTTTAGCAGAAGAAACCTCTTATAGTCAAGGCTAAAGTAGGCTTTTGTTAAGGGTAGATCAATGTAAACAAATGTGGGTCGGCTTTGTTAAGAAATTTCTAAAATCATGACATATGGCCTAATCCAGATATCATGGATTTATCATCTCATGTCATTACTCTGAGTCTACTTAGCTATAGATGTAGTCAACACAATGCAACCTGAAATTTATTGTTAGAAATCCTTGAATTGTATCTATCATCCAAAAGGTTTCTGTAGACTCTAAGCTAAAGCATGAAACTACTTTAGATTCCTATGAATATATAGAATGGATGCAAAATAGGATTTCTTCCTCAGTATTTAAGTTTTTTCATATGTAACAAAAAGAGAACAGTTAACTCGACTGTCAGGATCAAATTTAGCCAAAATAGTCTTACTATCATATCTAAGTTTGGACTACCACTAATGGCCTAAGCGTTCTAGACAACCTCCTAAAATATAAATTATGTATAAATTAATAGGAGGCAAGTGATTATATTTCTTGGGCATATGATATGATGCAATATTATCTATCCCGAATATTGAGGCTTTATTAATATGTATAAGTGGGCATATGACATGATGCAATATTATCTATCCCGAATATTGAAGTTTTATTAATATGTATAAGTAGGCCATGAAATGCATGTGAGCCAACCCTAGTAGAATGTTGCATTGAATTCTCTCCTATGACAGATACATAAAGCATAAATTATGACTTTTTAGCTAATAATCATAAAAGAAACTTAAGGTTATAAATATAGAATAATTCAATATTATGAAATTCAGCCATGTTAAATACAATAAGAGAATTCTTATGAAAGTATTTGGTTAAGCACGACATTTAAAATTTTTCATTTTGTGAATAATCATATTTTTTTTATAAAACCATATTTTATTTTAAGAGCTTACACATTAACATTAGCCTAGACAAATGAAAAATAGAAATAAATCATTTAAAAGTAGTACATATACATTATCAAATAAGAAAAAAATATTAGGTGCCACTAAACTAACAACATATCCTAGTTAAGTAAAGAAGACAGTTTCACTCCATATATATACAACCCGATTCAAAGACTATACTAAAAATTACTATTTTAATACTAAAGTATGGGACATGAGTGATTTGCTCGTAGTTCTTATTTATGCACATACATATATTAATATGTGTGTTTGTACATATACATATGTATACATGTTGCAGACTCTCATCATGGGGCCTCAATGCGCATGGAAAATTGATATTTGGGTCTCTGCCAAATATCAATTCCTTTGGAGGGAGAGAGAGAGAGAGAGAGAGAGAGAGAGAAAGAGAGAGAGAGAGAGAGATAACTTTTATTTTTTATTTTTTAAAAAGGAATGGTCAGAGACTATTATACTAGCCCTGACGATCCCTCATGCTCCTAAGAATTCGAGTACAACACACTACACTCAGGGGGATTCGAACCTTAGACCAGAGGAANAACAACATATCCTAGTTAAGTAAAGAAGACAGTTTCACTCCATATATATACAACCCGATTCAAAGACTATACGAAAAATTAGTATTTTAATACTATAGTATGGGACATGAGTGATTTGCTCGTAGTTCTTATTTATGCACGGTTTAGGTTTACAAACTCCAAAAAACCCATAGGTACATATACTCTAAAAGCATGCATACCGAATAAGAAACATTGTACATATACTCTAAAAGCATGCATACCGAATCAAAAGATTATAGATACAATTCCCTTCAAAATAGGAATAGTAACTAAATATTAATAGCATACACTATAAAAACGTATTATGATTCTTATTTTAAGGTTCCCATCATTATTTGAATGACTCCCAATAAAAAAACACTGTACATATACTCTAAAAGCATACTTTAAGGTTTCCTCCAATATTTCACTAATCTAATGCACGTTAATAAACATGTTAAGAATAACATTACATGAAATGTTTGTCGAGATACACAAAAAATACAACACTTTTCATATATATATATATATATATATATATATATAT